>JACEGR010007901.1:0-43155 GCA_014170235.1 Listronotus bonariensis
AACGTTTCGGTTTTGAAATATCCGCAGTCATGGCCAACCTGGACCAAAAATATTTTTTACATCTTTTGAAATTAAAATCTGAATGTATGTATGCATTGCTCTTAAAAAGTTGTTTCAATAATGTTTTTACCGATTTTAAAAATAATAAAAAATATAAATAATACAGCACTTTTTCTAAAATTTATATTTTTAGTTTTTTATATCCTAAAAACCAAACAAGATACAGGTGTCATAAAAACGGCATTAAATATGCCATTAAATGGACTACAACTTTCCCAAAGTAACCACCTTGCTATCTCTTATAGTATTTATTATCCCAAATTCCCAAACAAATTTCGGACATACTGTATTTAAAAGTATCACAACTGTTTTCTCTAAACTGTGGTATTGCACCCTCAACCCTCAATCGGAGTCTATTTTCAATGCCACAGGCGATTCCGGAAAGCGATCTTGGGTCGGCTTCACTCTAGTGCTGTCCTTACTCGCTACGTTTGCCTAAAAGAGATGCACGATCAAACGCAGGGTCTTTTTGTCGGAAAAGTCAGATATAAGAAATGAGATTCGACATCGAATTTCCCGTTTGATGGTTCGAATGATCGGTAGGTGTTTTTATGATAATTTTATTGAAGGAAAGTGCTCCAATATTATTTGTGTTTTATGTATTTAAAGGGCTGTTAGTATATTAAACATCATTATGTTTTCTTTGTTCTTTTCCGACATAATATTTTTATTACAAGGCTTTATTTAATCCAAAATTAATACAGAGTGTTTCAAGGTGTTGATGCTTAACTATTAAAGCAGCGGTTGTTAAACTATAGGACGCGTCCCCCAGGTGGGCGTGTTAAATTGGTGATGGGGGCGCAAATAATTTAAAAACAAAATACTTAAATCCGATTTATAAAATTTGTATTGTCAAATATTGAACTACAAACTTATTCTAAGCATTTCCCTGTAAGTTGGGTTCCACATTGGAAATTGATTCTAACGAAGGAACAGCAGAAAATTCGGTTTCACAAAGGTAGGACGTGGAGAAAACTTAACAAAATCCATATTGCTTTGGCTTTTATTACTAAGAAGCCATTTGGAAGTTTGTGCCAGAAATTTGTTAAAGATTTGGTACTGAAATCAATGTTCAGTAAAGTGATGGACGAAACGTCTATTAGTTGTTCTTCTTCTTCCAGTGATGCTGTTAGGTTTACTATCAAATAGAAAACAAACCTAATGCCAATTAGATAAATTGAGATCTTCTTCTGCAAAAAAGTATCTTTGAAAATATGTACTCAGGATTTGTATATGACATTCCATGGTAGTGGAAAATCCTGGATACTTCTACATAATGTGGAAAACATGTCAAAGCAATTTCGTTTAAACTTTTTTTTTTTTTTCATAAATGCATTTGTTTTACAAAAAGGTTAAATCTTGTAACTCAAATTAAATACATTTAAGTTTTTCCCTAGAGTTAAAGATTAAAAGTATTAAGATTTTTAAAGATATCTACCAAATAGGAAAAGTTTATTAAAAATAACTTATCGCAGAATTCTACTGAGCGCTTATGACCTTCTTGCTTCAAATATATTGCTATTTCACTTCTTAGTTCGTAGATAGGCTTGACAACCTTACCATGTGATAACCATCTGGATGAAGGATAAATCAATAAAAAATTATTTTTCAGTCCCTATATCTATACAAAGCGCAGAGAAAATCCTTGATTGGTCTCGTTTTTATTAACACGCTTTTATTAACTTGGGTTGTAACTATCTATCCATCTGGCTATTAATGTAACGGAATCTTTGAGCCTAATTTTAACCAACTTCCAGCTATTCGATTTCTTTGAAACTTTGCACACGTATTAAGGACCCATGACAATGCAATAATCTGCAAACAGTATCCCGTTATCCTGCTTTGGATCGCCAGGAAAAAAATTCCATTATATTATTATAACCACTGCTTGATACCACCAAGTGTCATCTGTCACCTGTACGTCCCAGTGGTACCAACCACCGGCCATTTCAAGAGTTCGATCTGAATCGATTTTACTCAAATTTTATATTAGGTTATTTTCAGAAAGTCCATCTGAAAAACTTTGCTACTCTTGACAAAATGGCGAAAAAATTTTTAGTGGGTTGCCATCTGTTGGCAACATTCCAAACTTTTATACATACATAAATCCATATCGAACTAAAAATGAAAAATAAATAATAGTTTAAAAAAACTAAAAAACACGCTTTTATATGCAACCGAACTAAAAATTAGAAAATAATTTTTCATTAAAAAAAATATTGTCACTTCATAGTAAAAAGCGTGGGGTGCATTTTACTATTTTTTCATAACTTTTCCATCATAGATATTGGCAAATATAATAATTATAACATTTAATATATTAAGCACCCCACGCTTTTACTATGAAGTGACAATATTTTTTTTAATGAAAAATTATTTTCTAATTTTTAGTTCGGTTGCATATAAAAGCGTGTTTTTTAGTTTTTTTAGTTTTTTAAACTATTATTTATGTAATAAACAACTTAATAACTACTTTCAAAACAATATTTAGATCAGGGCTTAGACACTGAGGATTCCTTTTTGCAAGCGCTTGCAAACTATTATATATCACACATGGTTTGTTCTTCATCAGTGCAAATCCCAACACAATTTTTCATTGCAAATTCATCGCAATAATAGCATCATTTGTAATCCTGTATCGTTGGCTGTTCTTCCTTTAATAAGTGAGCAGTAACAGTAATTCATCACATATTGTGATACTCTTACAGAGACTGATGTAACAAATTAAAAGAGATTTAATATTGGAGTCAGTTGCTTCATTAAGTTAAAGAGCAAATAATTTTGCAATTCAATTTTAATATTCAAGTTGCTCCTGAATGTCAGTAGATATATTCGAAATTCTTTGACAGCATAACTCTCACCAAACAATGTTTCTACAGTGTCTTTGGTAGTGTGTAAAATAAGTTGCTCTGCTATAGTGTATGGTTTTTTACATTTACCTTCTTTGTAATCTACTTTGTATGATGCTAACAAAGCTATCTCGTTCACTGCGAGCGTTTCCTGAAAATCTGTCTTCTGTTTTTAAATGATCTGAGTTTTTTCTCGCGGTTTACTGATATATTTCTTGTGCAATAATTCTAGGTGCCTCTTTAACTTATTGGACTTCATGCTATAAGCAGCTAATACTTTTAAACAAATAACGTATTGCGGTTACGCAAAATCATTTAAGGGTTCATACCCTGCTTTCCCTAAAAAATACATTATTTTTAAAACATCCTCCATTTTATTTTTTTTAGGAAATACTAAGATATAAATAAAAATGTTAACGTGTGTTCTAAGCTAATTGATTATACTCTAAATAAACCCGAATTACAAATCATTACGACGATGCGATGATCCTCTTGTAAGTAATGAAGAGCATGCAGAAAAAAATATATCTACGCCCATCATTGAAAAGTTTTTTGTAAAAGTAAAAACCTTCCGAAGGAAAATGTCCACTTGTTTTAAAAATTGCAAAAAACAATTAAAATTTTAAATACAGAATATGTGATAATCACGGAAAGTTTAAAAAGTAATTATTTACCAAAATAAAATTTTATTACATTTGCGACGTTATTGACGCTTGACGATTATTATTATTATTTATTTTGAAATAAAATTCTAATACAGTTTTAAAAGGGTATTTGTAAACATTTTAATTTATCTGAAAAAATTGACCTCTATAAAATACAGGAAGAATAATATTTAAAAAATTAATAAAAGAAAAATAAATATCTTAAAAATTAAAAGCAGATATAAAAAATCTGAGCAATTGATTTTTTGGAATGGTAAATAACACTATATAATTAAAAGGAAATGTAGAATGTCGCTCTTAAAAAAGTTTTGTAAAAATGAGACTTTTCTTTTTCACCCCGTAGAATGAAAAACAAGAAAAACTTTACTCATACTTGAATTGCCATATTTTTCTAAAAAGTTTTTATACCAAATGGTAAAACCGCATTTTGTTAATGCATTTTACTTAATAGTAATAACAATTTGAAATTTACCAAAAAAATTTTCAGTTGCAGTTCAATTTAGCAACAGTTTATTACTTTTATTAAGTGGGAAAATATAATATTTTAAAATTTCAGTTGCTTACAATGAAAAGAAGTTCAAAGAAAGAATAATATTAAACAATACAATAGTTTATTAAAATTTATTCCAAGAAAAGAGTTTGAGTTGCCAATAAAACTGAAATGTAATATTCGTTAAGATTTATTCAAAACTTTTTAGGTTTCTTTTAATTCTCTGCCAATTAATTTTTCTTATTTATAAAGTAAACGAAATCTTACAAAAGTTTCTTTTTATTAATAGGATGATTATTTTACATTCTGAAACATTTTTGCTACTCTTCTATACATTTTAAAAATTATTTTTCGTTTTTGTCTTTTCAAAGAAAAGACCCGAAAAGTCTTCTTTAAAAACTTTTCAGCTGTTGCAACTTTAACAAAAGTTGCAACAAATCGATATAAACCAGGCAACTGAATAAAGAAACTTTTTTGTTGGACTATCGGATAAATCTGCGGACAGAACATTTCGTTTTTTGGAGTTTTTGCACATATTAAATTATTACAGAGAGGAATAATATGCGAAAAGTTGGGTAAAAATATACAGACTGTCCACGGATGGTGTTTACAAGCGGACAAATGGACAAAAAAATTCATTTTTCAAAAAAAGGCATTCTTCATAAAAATTTTTGCTTGTTAAAAATATGATTTACGAAAAGAAAATGTTATTTCGGTATACGGGGCTCGCAAAAACTTAAAAAACGTGATTTTTCTCCAAGAGTAAAGCACCTTTATTTTTTATTTTTGAGAAAAATATTATTTGGAAAATTTATTTAGAATAAAGTTTATAGTCGATAAAAATAATACAACTTTTTATTGAACTCCATTATTTGTCTAAAACGCCTTGATTACATACGTTTACAGCTGAAAAATGGTTTAATATGGGAATTTGGAAGAAATGGGTGTTTAAAAAGCAAATTATAAAGGTTTTTTATGTCATTGTGGTAAAAAAATTATATTTTATTTTTAATAACTCTAAAATTAGTTTAATGAAACTTTTTGATACCCTTGTAACAATAATAAAGTAATTAAAAATGCTATTTTAAATAACTTTTCTAAATGATATTTTGCTTAAAAATAAAAAATTTAGGTTTTTACTCTTGGAGAAAAATCATGTTTATTAAGTTTTTGCGTACCCTATATACAAAATCAACATTTTTCTTTGTGAATCATATTGTCTAAACAAGCAAAATTTTTATCAAAAATAACTTTTTGTCAAAAAAATAAATTTTGTATTCATTTGTCCTCTTGTAAACCCCAACCGTGGACAGCATCTATAGTTTTAAAAACAAAAAAAAATGTAAAAACATTTTTTATATTTAAGTTGCTGTGTAATTCACGATTACAAGGTGTTTCTACGAGGTGCGAAAAAATAGTTCCATAAATTCTTGAAGGGTCAAAAATTTATTCTAGTTTTAGTGTATATCTTTGTAAATAACAGCTGTATTGTCACAATTGTCAGCGTAGCTAGAGGGGTTTTAAAATGTGAGAAATTAGTATCTGCTTTATTGTCAACTTTAGGAACTCCATCCGGAGCGGTGTCTTGCACAAATTAAAACACAAATTATTTATTTGAGCCGCTCTGTATAATTCTTTTAACTAAATTTATTATTCTTTAACATATTTTACATAAGAAAAGTACACTTGGTAAAATTTGGATTTTATAAAAATCACTTCTTCCATGGCCAGGTCTCAGGTATTAAGGATGTTTTAGGATTAGACGCTCATCTTTTAAAATGTGAATTCTTAAGTAATTTATAGAAATAAAAAATAATAAACCTATAGCTTCAAATAGCTTCTATCTGTATCCAGTAGATATATTCAAAATTCTTTGACAGCATAACTCTCACCAAACAATGTTTCTACAATGTCTTTGGTAGTGTGTAAAATAAGTTGCTCTGCTATAGTGTATGGTTTTTTACATTTACCTTCTTTGTAATCTACTTTGTATGATGCTAACAAAGCTCTCTCGTTCACTGCGAGCGTTTCCTGAAAATCTGTCTTCTGTTTTTAAATGATCTGAGTTTTTCCTCGCGGTTTACTGATATATTTCTTGTGCAATAATTTTAGGTACCTCTTCAACTTATTGGACTTCATGCTATAAGCAGCTAATACTTTTAAACAAATAACGCATTGCGGTTTTCGCAAAATCATTTAAGGGTTAATACCCTGCTTTCCCTAAAAAAACATTTTTTTTTAAACATCCTCCATGTTATTTTTTTTAGGAAATACTAAGATATAAATAAAAATGTTAACGTGTGTTCTAAGCTAATTGATGATACTCTAAAACAACCCGAGTTACAAATCATTACGACGATGCGATGATCCTCTTGTAAGTAATGAGGAGCATGCAGAAAAAAATACATCTACGCCCGTCATTGAAAAGTTTTTTGCAAAGTAAAAAACCTTCCGAAGGGAAAATGTCAACTTGTTTTAAAAATTGCAAAAAACAATTAAAATTTTAAATACAGAATATGTGATAACAACGGAAAGTTTAAAAAGTAATTATTTACCAAAATAAAATTTAATTACATTTGCGACGTTATTGACGCTTTATTATTTTTTTATTATTCTTTTAATAAAATTCTAATACAGTTTTAAAAGGGTATTTGTAAACATTTTAATTTATCTGAAAAAATTGACCTCTATAATATACAGGAAGAACAATATTTAAAAAATTAATAAAAGAAAAATAAATATCTTAAAAATTAAAGCAGATATAAAAATCTGAGCAATGGATTGTTTTGGAATGGTAAATAACACTATATAATTAAAAGGAAATGTAGAATGTCGCTCTTAAAAAGTTTTGTAAAAAATGGGACTTTTCTTTTCACCCCGTAGAATTAAAAACAAGAAAAACTTTACTCATACTTGAATGGCCATATTTTTCTAAAATAGTTTTTATACCAAATGGTTAAACCGCATTTTGTTAATGCATTTTACTTAATAGTAATAACAATTTGAAATTTACCAAAAAAAATTCCAGTTGCAGTTCAATTAAACAGCAGTTTATTACTTTTATTAAGTAGGAAAATATAATATTTTAAAATTTCAGTTGCTTACAATGAAAAGAAGTTCAAAGAAAGAATATTATTAAACAATACAATAGTTTATTAAAATTTATTCCAAGAAAAGAGTTTGAGTTGCCAATAAAACTGAAATGTAATATTCATTAAGATTTATTCAAAACTTCTTAGGTTTCTTTTAATTCTTGGCCAATTAATTTTTCTTATTTATAAAGTAAACGAAATCTTAAAAAGTTTCTTTTATTAATAGGATGATTATTTTACATTCTGAAACATTTTTGCTACTCTTCTATACATTTTAGAAATTATTTTTTCGTTTTGTCTTTTCAAAGAAAAGACCCGAAAAGTCTTCTTTAAAAACTTTTCAGCTGTTGCAACTTTAACAAAAGTTGCAACAAATCGATATAAACCAGGCAACTGAATAAAGAAACTTTTTTGTTGGACTATCGGATAAATCTGCGGACAGAACATTTCGTTTTTTGGAGTTTTTGCACATATTAAATTATTACAGAGAGGAATAATATGCGAAAAGTTGGGTAAAAATATACAGACTGTCCACGGATGGTGTTTACAAGCGGACAAATGGACAAAAAAATTCATTTTTCAAAAAAGGCATTCTTCATAAAAATTTTTGCTTGTTAAAAATATGATTTACGAAAAGAAAATGTTATTTCGGTATACGGGGCTCGCAAAAACTTAAAAAACGTGATTTTTCTCCAAGAGTAAAGCACCTTTATTTTTTATTTTTGAGAAAAATATTATTTGGAAAATTTATTTAGAATAAAGTTTATAGTCGATAAAAATAATACAACTTTTTATTGAACTCCATTATTTGTCTAAAACGCCTTGATTACATACGTTTACAGCTGAAAAATGGTTTAATATGGGAATTTGGAAGAAATGGGTGTTTAAAAAGCAAATTATAAAGGTTTTTTATGTCATTGTGGTAAAAAAATTATATTTTATTTTTAATAACTCTAAAATTAGTTTAATGAAACTTTTTGATACCCTTGTAACAATAATAAAGTAATTAAAAATGCTATTTTAAATAACTTTTCTAAATGATATTTTGCTTAAAAATAAAAAATTTAGGTTTTTACTCTTGGAGAAAAATCATGTTTATTAAGTTTTTGCGTACCCTATATACAAAATCAACATTTTTCTTTGTGAATCATATTGTCTAAACAAGCAAAATTTTTATCAAAAATAACTTTTAGTCAAAAAAATAAATTTTGTATTCATTTGTCCTCTTGTAAACCCCAACCGTGGACAGCATCTATAGTTTTAAAACAAAAAAAATGTAAAAACATTTTTTATATTTAAGTTGCTGTGTAATTCACGATTACAAGGTGTTTCTACGAGGTGCGAAAAGATAGTTCCATAAATTCTTGAAGGGTCAAAAATTTATTCTAGTTTTAGTGTATATCTTTGTAAATAACAGCTGTATTGTCACAATTGTCAGCGTAGCTAGAGGGGGTTTTAAAATGTGAGAAATTAGTATCTGCTTTATTGTCAACTTTAGGAACTCCATCCGGAGCGGTGTCTTGCACAAATTAAAACACAAATTATTTATTTGAGCCGCTCTGTATAATTCTTTTAACTAAATTTATTATTCTTTAACATATTTTACATAAGAAAAGTACACTTGGTAAAATTTGGATTTTATAAAAATCACTTCTTCCATGGCCAGGTCTCAGGTATTAAGGATGTATTAGGATTAGACGCTCATCTTTTAAAATGTGAATTCCTAAGTAATTTATAGAAGATAAAAAAATAAATAAACCTATAGCTTCAAATAGCTTCTATCTGGATTTCCAACTCTTTATTCTTAAATAAATACTGTCTCACGTTGGGCGCCACATCTGCTACAAAAATCGATCACAAAAGTTAAGGCGGTGAATCCGTGTATCTCCGAAATCATCCAGTTTTAGATTAAGCCCAAACAGCAAAAGCTTTCCATGGAGCAATCCCCATATAAGTAAAGCATGCGTCCACACTATTTTTGACCTTGCTTGGCTTAGCTAGGCTACTACCATAATGGTAAAGCATCGTAAAGTACGTCAAAAATTTAAAACTGCTTTAAGTTTCTTTATTTATAAAAATTATCAGAAAAATTCAAAAAATATATTAACAATGAACCTTCATATCTTTACCTGTTACTAACATTGACTTACTGACACTGATTTATTTTTAAAGTAAGATATTTACATTGGAAAAAGAATATTTGTATAATTCTAGCTGAATATTAAATGCCATATTACCCAAAAATTTTAAAAATCCGATATCTAAATTTCCATCTGTTTATTGTTTAATTATTGTTGCCAAACGTTGGGCGCCACATCTGCTACGGAGTCTATCGGTGGTTGATATTAGTAAATATTATTCAGGGTGATTCAAACATCGATTTCAAAACTTAACACAGTGATGCTACAATATATTAAAATAATTGTGAAGCTTCATACAATGTGTCTATGTAAGTTGGCGGCATATGGGAAACTTTTTTATTAATAATTTTACGAAAAAAGTTATCTTTTATAGGAAATTCTGCATGCTCCAGAACCTATAATGCAATCATCATATATCATATTGTGTCAGTCATGTACGAGGTTTGGCCAAAAATGTAATTTTGCTCAATGGTAAAGTACCTGTATTTTTGCTAATATCAAAATTGTGATAAAGAAAAGATGTTTAAAGATAAAAATTACTTCGAAATATGCAATTTTGTTTATTTCCAAAAAGAATATTAGATTTATTTTTCTGCGAAAATCGAGAAAATTTAAGTTTGTATATTAGTGCATTGTACATTATTCTTGTTTTGGTAACAATTAATTTAAAAAGTTTATTCAAAACTGTCCTATGGCATTTATAATCATGAAATATAGTGCACTAACATACAAACCAAATTTTTTACCATTATGGGGGAGCCTGCTTTAGAGGCTTCAAAAATCGATTTTTGCATGGATTTTTTTGGAAAGGAATGAAATATTCGATTGAAACAAAACTTTCAGGTTTTATTGTTATATATTTTAACAGTCTCCTTAAATTTTTTCATTACAATATATATCATATTATGCCTGGTACAAGCATTCTGCCGAGGCGCCTCGAGTGTGGATGTGTCGTGCGGCGGGAAAGATAGGAAAAACTAAACGTCCTATCGAAACGGGGTAAGATTGATTGTATTCGAAATTAAATTCTCTTCTAGTTAAACCTAAAAACCTTAAGAAAGTTATGATAAACTCACTTTTTAAACAATCTAAAGTGAATTTATTTTTCCAAAAAATTAATTTTTTTTTAATTAGTGAAAAATTGTTGAATTTCTCACTTTTTGTTTAATTTTCTTGGTTTAACTAGAAGCTATACTATACTAGAATAAAAATTTTTGGGTTTTTTTGTTTCAGATGGAAATTGCGACCGGCATCTTTCCCGCCGCACGACACATCCACACTCGAGGCGCCTCGGCAGAATGCTTGTACCAGGCATAATATGATATATATTGTAATGAAAAAATTTAAGGAGACTGTTAAAATATATAACAATAAAACCTGAAAGTTTTGTTTCAATCGAATATTTCATTCCTTTCCAAAAAATCCATGCAAAATTGATTTTTTGAAGCCTCTAAAGCAGGCTCCCCTTATTGCAGAAAAAATTAAATATGTTTTTTTGGAAATGATCAAAATTGCATATTTGGAAGGAATTTGAATTCTAAACATCTTTTCCTTATAAGAATTTTTGCAATATTAGCAAAAATATAGGTACTTTACTCCTTAGCAAAAACTACATTTTTGGCCAAACCTCGTACATGATTGACACAATTTGATATCTGATGATTGCGTTTTAGGTTGCAGACCTTTTTATAAAAAAAAAAAAAAATTCGTAAAATTAATAATAATTTTCTCTATGCCGCCAACTTACGTAGAAACACTGTACATATTTTTTAATGTCATTTGCTTTTAAGTTATAACCCCTCAACGTTCAATTTTGTAATGCTTGCTGACACAAAAACCCAAATGACTTATATTTGGAGCATAAACTAATTGGATGACGCTCCATCATTTTAGTTATACACTAAAAAAATAATGTATACTTACTGTAGAATTACCAGTATATATTTAAAAAATATATATATTTTACTGCATGTGTGAAATATCATTAATGTAATATTACTTAAAATAAAGAATTTTAAACATACGACTGTTGCTACATATAACCAATGACCAAATGTGTAATTTCACATGTGTTAGTGTCACTGTTAGTTCGCATTGATTGGGTGCCGCTAGAGGGTCTTAAAATTGTATTTTTGTTATATTTTTTAGTTTTAATAGCTGTTTTATTTTTAAGCTTTATTTAAATTAAGAAAATCTAACCGTGTAAAAATTACGTCGTAGATTTATTTTCCCATTTGATTACCACTACTAGCTACCAGATAAGGAGGTATTAAAGTGTACTGAAGCTGTCAGTTTAATACACTCATGGACAAAATTATCGCAAATACTTGATTTTCTCCATAAGCTTCAATACAAAAATGCTTTAATTGAAATGGTCATATCTCTTTTAATGGTTTAGTAAGACAATTAAAAAAGAAAATGTTAAAAAAGGTAAAGCTTTGATTTTGGCGTAATCGTTGTTATTTACTGTTAACAATACATGTTACAATAAGAATAAAAGTTTAAAAAAAAATAACTTTTGATCCCTCTGTATATTGTGCTGTTAAAAGAGAGTTATCATAAAACATCAAAAATAAAGTAAGGGTATAAATTATTTGCAAATAAGATTACTGCCTTTCACACAGGGTATTTAAAAATTATTTATTTTTGCACAAAACTTTTAATCACTCTATAGAATGTATTGTTAAGGCCGTGTTTACACGGGTCACTTTGGAGTTGATATAAACCACAAAAAGTGGTGCTAGCATTTTATTTCTTTTTGCACGGGCGTTTTGACAGCCACAATTAAACATTTGTCGCCGTCAGTCGTCGATCCTTTTGGTGACCCATATCAACCTCAAAAAGTAACCCGTGGAAACACGGCCTAATAGTAAATAACAACGGTTATGCCAAAGTTATAGCGTCACCATTTTTAAACAATTTGTTTTAATTGTCTTAATGACCTAATTATTAAAAAAGATGTCCATTTAAATTAAAACATTTTTATATTATGGAGAGAATCGAGCATATGCGATAATTTTAGCAGGCAGCAAACAATAAAAAACAAACAATTAAAACTTTAAGGGGTTATAACTCGAACTCAAACTAATGACATTTAAACAAAAAAATATGAAGCTGTCATGTGAAATCACGGCCTAAGTTTCGTGATTAATTTTTAAATTGCCTTTAATATTAGGGTAATAAACCATAGATAACCTAATTTTATATCCGCAATCACAAGAAGCATTTTCGGATTTTCACGACCTCGCGCAGTAAACAAATGGATGGGTGGACGAACATGCGCACTTAAAAGCCGTGACAAAATACAAACACCGGTACCCCGTTCCCTCCGTCCGCGGTTTAACCGTGACGCTCATTAACTACCGTACTTTGAACAGAAAACCAGGACGCCGCGCCGTCGACAAATTTTCTCCGATAATGCGGATAGTCTGTATGGCGCCAGGTGCATTTACCCCCAACTTGCTTGCGCACAAACCGGTTTTTCGCCCAAGAAATATAACTTTTGTTTTGCGCAGATAATAACATGACAATCCATCGAGATCAGTGTAATAAACATAAATGGAAAATCTTACAAATATGTATTATACAAAATGAGCTAAAAAAAGTCCTTCATAGGCAATAGGGATAGGGATACGTTACCGATCACGATACGAATACGTGGGCCGTATTGAGAAGTTTAACGTAACGGATTGGAACTAACGTATCGCTTCTGCGCAAGCGCTTTACGATACGGATAGAGATACGTGATGATTTTTAAAGCTGCTTTTTGTCTTTAATATGACGTCATTCTAAATAATTTTTTTTTATCTTTGGTCAAACCACGAAGGCTAAAAGCCTAAATACTAACGTACCGTGGGTGTCTTAAGCGAGGTAAGAGGAAGTTTGTTGACACGGGACTTAAATACTTGAATGATTTGGGGGAGAGGAAAGACCACCGCGGGCAGCAGGTTCCACAATCTAGAAACTCTAGGGATACAAGAACGAACAAAGTAGATAAGTTCGGAGTCTGTCCAGTTGGACCGTATAGGGATGCATACGCGCGGAACCACGAGTTTCTCTGTTGGGAACCGTAAGTGGAGGGACTATACTGGACAATTCTTCAGAGCAGAAGCCATGGAAGTACCTATAAAAAAGCGATAAATCCCCCACAGCCCGACGATGGGCAAGAGAGGGAAGCCTTTCTGTAAGTGAAGGATCATTAATGAAACGAATAGCTCTTCTTTGAATAGAATCAAAAATGCTTAGGGTTGTGGGGACGCCATGCCCCAGATATGAGAACGATATTCCAAGGGAGGTCGGATTTGGGACACATATAAAATGTATAAATTAGAAGGAGAAATACTTTTTGGCTCGAAAAGAGAAATCCAAGCTTTTTGAGGCTGCCGTGGCTATAGATACAATGTGTTTATGCCAGTTAAGGTTACTTTCAAACGTGACGCCCACAAGATTGGGTGGAAAAAAAACATACGTGTTAATGTTATGTAAAAGTATGAATTACTAATCAGTTTTAGTAAGCATCTTTTAGCTCGGCGGGCGTTCACAGCTTTTTCTCAAAACCTATGTCCCATACGGTATTGCAGTTAATTAAATATTTAGTTGTTATAGTTAAACTCATCGTCGGGCTGTGGGGGATTTATCGCTTTTTTATAGGTACTTCCATGGCTTCTGCTTTGAAGAATTGTCCAGTATAGTTCCTCCACTCACGGGTCCCACCAGAGAAACTCGTGGTGCCGCGGGTATGCATCCCTATACGGTCCAACTGAACAGGCCCCGAACTTCCCACTTTGTTCGTTCTTTTATCCCTAGAGTTTCTAGAATGTGGAACCTGCTGCCCGCGGAGATCTTTCCTTCCCCCAAATCTTCAAGTATTTAAGTCCCGTGTCAACAAACTCCCTCTTACCTCGCTTAAGACACCCACGGTACGATAGTATTTAGGCTTTTAGCCTTCGTGGTTTCTCCAAAGATAAAAGAAAAAAACTGATTAGGTAAATAAAAGATTATTTATGTATCGGTAGCAATAAAAATACGTCGTAAATGCAAAAAGCCACCATTATGAAGCGCCCAGACATTTCATTAGGGGAATTTCTCATCAGACCTTGGAGAATTAAAAATGTATTGCCAACATTCAGAGAGTTTGTTTTTCTGGTTTTCTAAATTAACTTCTGAGCTGCTCTTAATGTTTAAATTTTTCTTTTGAGATTTTATGGCTATTAAGAAAACAAAAAAAAATCAATACCAAGATTTACAAGGTTATCCAAATTAAGTGTCTGTCTTTGGTAACTTCGTTCTAACTCAAAATACGAAATAGGTTAATTTAGTACACCTGTACCATTTTTTACGCTTTTTAAGGGAGTCGTCCCATGTGACGGCCTGTTTTTGAGGGATATTTTGTGATTTTTTTTACAGCCAGTAAATAAATGAAGCTTTAAATTTATTATTATTTATTAACATATGTTTTGACATTATAAATATAAATTTTAAGATAAAAATATTGTTTAAAACATGGGTTACGGCGTTCTGGAAAACCCCGCCTCGAAAACAGGGACTCGCACTTCCTCCACCATTTTCGCTGATTGACTTATCTAAAACAAAAAAACACTAGCAACGTTGTAACCTGTAAGCCTAAATGCATAAAATAAACTAATATAAAATGGATATACCAAAAGATGCACTTGTGGTAGACAGTTGACTTTTTTCTTTGTTTTTTGCTATAAAAAAATCGAATTTTTACAAATTTTTAATCGATAATTGTTTATTTTATGCGATTACATGTGCTGAGTGTACCCTATAAATTTCAAGTTATTTGGTGAAACCGCCTTTAAGTTACGATAGAGGAAAGTTTGAAAAACACAGTTATGTGAAAAACGCTTTTAAAACTGCTTAAAACTATGAAAATCTCTTCTTACCTTCAATCAGCGGTCAACCTGGTCAATAGAGTTTTTCTTCCAATTAATTAATTAATTCTAATTAATTTTTTTAGGTCAGTAGAAACTTGAATACACGTATATTTGTCAGTGGCGGCTCGTGCATTGGAGAAGGAGAGGAGGCTAAAGTCATAAAGACCATATACATACAGAAAAGGCCGAAATTTTTTGGGGTACAGCACCTATTTAATGCAAAATACGTAATATTTGCATTAATGCAAATAAAAATTGTGTATTGCCGCATTTATGGTTAAATTAAAAATTATGTGTATAAAACTGACCATTAAGAAACACACAACGAAAAAGGGTTGTCTTGGAGCTATTTAATATAATTGAACTCTTCTCGGTTAATGAAGCCGGTTACCCAATCGGATTAATTGTACCAACTAATATTAAATCCTTAATTTTGTCGATTATCTGATGCTTTAATTAAAATCAAATTTGGTTAAGGCTTTCTCCGAGTTTAAATATTATAAAATTTATATTCATAAGATATGGAATTAAAATTATTTATCAGCAACCAATCGACAATATCGTCAGATTTTTGTATTTCTGACAAATTTATCCATAATAAATGAAAAAAAAACTTACCGAAAACACCTTAAAAGAAAACACTTTAAAAATACATCAAAAATTTTATTAAAAAGCACTGGTATACTGCCTGTTTTATACACAAATAATTCCAAGAAACACTTAAACGAATTACAAAAAAATTCAAAACAAAAACAAAGAAACGTCAAGCGCCGAGCACTAACGAAGACCAACTAAGGCTAGCCTCCTACGGAGATTTAAATTTTCGGAACGAAAATTAAAAAGCGGGACGTTTGTCTTTGCTAGATCGGGCTTGCGAAGCTGTGTTTTTTAAAGCGGCCGATGGTATAGGCCGGAGACTTGCCTCCTTTGCTACGTATGGCATTTATTATTTTAGGTTGATGGTTATACCTTAGAATAGGGCTGGTATAACCCATGCACTAAAGCCGCTGAAAAGTTGGAAATATTACGTGTAATATTTGTTTAAAGGATTTTAAAAGTTCTTTCTAATGATGTCAAAAATATAAAAGAAAGGTTATTTGGATGCAGAACTTTAAAACCCGATTGTCAATTGTTTTTTTTTCTAATTTTTAGTTGTATGTTGAGTATTAACGAGATTATTACTGATGGACTCTTAATTTGGATGACTCTGTATAAGGTGTCAACTAAGTATTTGTATAAAATTTAACAAACAATTTGTTAAGTAACTTTAAGATATAATGTTTTTATAAATACAGGTTGACACTTATTTTAATAAGGTACAGGATATTAAACAAAAAAAAAAATATAAAAACGCTTAAAATCTTACAAAATTAGGTAATATTATTTATTGTAGTATTTTTTCTTCTTAATTAATAATTGTTAATAAAAAATATAAACCAAATGCTCTGAGCAATCGTTTTAAGTTGTTTAGTGCAGTCGAAAAATAGGTTTAATTTCAGCGTATTAGCTTTACCTACAACTGCCACATCATATACACATAAGTTAATATAATTTTTGGTTGCACATAAAAGCAAATTATCTCGAAAACTGTTGCTCAGAGCGATTCTAACAAAGTACCAGGATACAAAGGCCACGAAGGCAATGAAGAAGCTGATAAATTGGCAAAGAAGGGCAGGAAAATGGTAGGCTCCGAGCCCTACTGTAGTATTCCGTCATGCCAAGTAAGCTTATCTATTAAATCATGGATTATGAGCAAATCCCAAGACTGATGAATAAGAACATCAGGGCAGCGTTAAGCAAAAATATTTATTAAGGCATAATCTCCAGAATTTTCGAAAGACCTATTGAATTACAACCGGAAAGCTGTAAGAAAAATAGTGGGGTCAACTAACAGGTCATTTGAGACTTAATAAACACCTGAAAACTATGGGTTTGGCAAAAGAAAACCTATGCAGGTTCTGCCAGGAGGAAGAAGAAACTGCAGAACACGTATGGTGTTACTATGAAGCCCCCTGCGCTTTGCAAGGCTGGGTGAGAAAAACCTAAAGCGGCAACATTTACCTAGGAGCAGTTTCAAGATTGTGAAGTCTGATTAAAACCGGCTTGAATGGCGTGCTCTAACTTATAGACGGAGGATACACAATAAACATGAGCAGGTTGCAGTGATTTCAGTGATAAAGGATATACAATCTACCTCCAGCCTAATCTAGTCTAATCTAATGTTCGGTTAAATCTTAATATTTTTGCATAAGGAACCTGTGGATTCTCTGTGTATTATAATTAGCGGACAACATGTATACAATTAGTTATTTTTCCTTATGTAAATATGTTATTTTTTATATATTCTTTTATTTAAATATTATCTTTTTAGATGTTTTTTCCATAACTAAGCTATAAAAAATATGTTCTTTGCCAACTACCCTAAAGAGCATTATAATAAAGATCCCCGTATTATCTCATAACAAAAGCAAGGACCCTTATATCTTCTTATGATATTATCAATCATAATGTTTCAGTATTCAAGTAATTCAAGTGGATTTAAATTTGGCAACATCCGAAATAGGGCTTGTCAATGATAGATTGTTTTTTAATACTTAAATGGATGCTTTAATAAAAATCCGGGATATAATTTTAGCATACAGTGTGTCCGATCTGCATTTTTAAAAAGTGCTTTATTATTTTTTTTTCTCAATATTTTAAGATTCTGTAAAAACATTATGGGAAATCTTTGTAAGTGCAATGTATCCACGCATTTAGATTTTAATTTTAACCTTCCGGTGTTGAGATAACATCATTAACTTTTGTTTTTTATATGGCGGCCATTTTGTTTTTTAGCAGATTTTTAGTACTTTTGTTTCCTTAAATGATGTATTACACCTTATAGAAATATTTCTGTTTTAGATCAAAAAACGCAAAAATTAATTTTTTACCAGAGGTAGCCATGACTGCGTAGGGCAATAACTCTAAAAACAAATGCTATTCAATTCCTAATAAGGAACTTTAGTGAAAAAGTCAATGCAAGTGTATTTCTGAGTTTTATAAACAGATGATGCTAATTGAAAAGGAACTAAGCACCAAATTGGGCTTTGATTGAGTTATCAGCCATTGTATTTAAAAATGAATATTGCAAAAAAGTTAAGAAATTTTTAATTTTGTTATTTAAACACGATAAGTCCTTTAAAAGGAATTGTTAGCCTTAAATGAATGCCTTATTTCATAACTTTGTTACTGTTAACACTTAGATCATTTGGTCGATAGTTCCTTTTAAATAAATAAATTAAACTGAAATAATACTTTAAAAGGATCCAAAGTATCAGTGCCCTGTTTAAACAAAGGGGAAAAATAAATAATATTTTTATTAAAAAATGACGCCAATAAGTTTATATAAAGAGAACCCCCTCTTGGATCCTTTTATACCGGATCAGCTTAATAACTTAACACATAGGCAATGTGAGGAAAAGAGATAGTCTAACGTGAATACCCGCATGTAAACATTTCGGATTGGAGAGTCACATACATTCTTTGTTGTTGCTTTACTGGCCGATATTCCAATACCTATTTGCTTAAGCAGTATAAAAGAAAACTGCATTTTTCCATTATGTGGTTTGGGTCTTTACTGTAAAGATGGCGCAAACTTTAAACCAGGCGTGTGGAAGTCGTTTGGTGCCAAAAACTCATTTTTCGCGATTTGGCGCATGGTTCCTTTACAATTATCATTATCCAGTATCCAAACGAAGACGAATATTTAAGTACTGGTACGCTATATTTTATAAAATATAATTAAGGTAGATTGGCTCTTCACAAACGAAATCAACAAAATGTAAAATTTAGTCAAAGGTGTCGTGGTGTCCGATAGGTAAACTTTTAGAATTATATTTTTTATAATTTATAGGTTAATCAATTTAAACAAAATATTATTTTGCTTTTATCCAGAATAAAAATATTTAATAAGTATTTTAAGAAAGTTTAATTTTTTATAAATATGAAGAGATATTCTGCTCTTGCAATAATATAATAAAATTTAAGGGGGGGTAAGGTATTTAATTTACAACTCACGTTTTCAAAGTCGGTGCCCCTGATAACTCCAAAACTACTGCACCGATCCTTTTGAAATTTTAAACACTATTTCTGTACATCATTTACGAGGTAACGCTGTCGAGTTTTTTTTCAAGCGCATTGGTTTAAGGGGGGTAAGGTATTCAATTCACAACTCACGTTTTCAAAGTCGGTGCCCCTGATAACTCCAAAACTACTGCACCGATCCTTTTGAAATTTTAAACACTATTTCTGCACATCATTTACGAGATAACGCTGTCGAGTTTTTTTCATAATTTTGATTTTGCAATAACAAATTAGCCGTTTTTTTCCCACAAAATTGTGTTTTTCACTTCACAGTGTTCGAAAAA
The DNA here is from genome assembly GCA_014170235.1 of Listronotus bonariensis. Taxonomy (NCBI): domain Eukaryota; kingdom Metazoa; phylum Arthropoda; class Insecta; order Coleoptera; family Curculionidae; genus Listronotus; species Listronotus bonariensis. The sequence goes on from JACEGR010007901.1 coordinate 19,601, forward strand.
ATGAAAAAATTTGGAAAAAACAAAAACTCGACAGCGTTACCTGGGGAAAACTATTATCTAACGAATGAACTTTGATTTTTTGATTTCGGATGATCCAGCACCAAGTTATGAGGGGCACCGCAATTCAACTTTTTTCGAGACACGTCCGAACAATTGCTGCCATTGATGTATTTTTTAATATTTTTTGTAAAAATTTGATGAAACATTCTTCGAATGTCATACTTTAATGTACCATTGGTTGAGTAAATAAATTTTAACTGTGTCGTCAGAAAAAAATCACGAAAACATGGCTATTTTTGTACGATTTGACCTTAGCCCCTTAAAGATTACTTTAAAAAGAATGAAATACCAATAAATTCCCTAATTTAAATAATTATTTTTATTTGGGTTATATTAAAAATTAAAAAAATAAAAGAAAAATTTTCTTAGAGATGGTTGCTACCCTAAACATTTTTAACCACAAGGGTTCAGGGGATCACTTTACGTCTGGCGGTCTCGTTGAATTTATTTAATAATAAGTAAAAATAAAATATTTTATTAAAATTTTTTAAAAATTCAGAATTTTATTTTGTCAGTTATGTGTATTGAAAATTTAAATAACGAAATGTATGTCATTTATTTAACAAATAAGATATAGAGGTGGAAGTAGAATAGGTTATTTATGGGTTTCCGCTGCCCACTAAGCATAAATTTTTCTCGAAACCCGTTTGTGGTATCATAAAAATGCAAGAAATCAAATATTTGATTTTTCTTTGCGTAATTAAAAATTGATCGAAAACATAGAATATTGGTAGTTAATAATTTTTTTCCGACTTGTTGGCTTTATAAATTAGTGAATTTACCCCCACTAATACCCCCTTGATTAAAGAAACTTCAATAAATCATTTTTTTCAGTGTAGAAATGGATTTTTATTCTTTTTAAAACAAGCTATAAATATAAATCCTAAACTGATGGGAATGTGCAAATTTTTGTGTGATTTTATACAAAAAAGTAGCCACAGTTTAAAATAAACAAATTTTCTATCCAAGTTACGATGACTGTAGCTTTTGTTTTTAGTTTATAGGACACAATAAGATTCAATTTTTTTTTATGAATTATTTAATCTTTTGGTTAGTTCTGGGTAGTTTTTAGTTTCAATATTGCACTTGCACACTTTGCTGCCCACCCTCAAAAGTTTTCTGCCGGGTATCGACCAACTTAAAAAAAAAAACTGGTCCTCCAGGTCTATATTCTTAATTTCTGGCCACAAGAATCACGGTAACTGCTTGGCTCACCTCATTTTTAAGATTATGGCCCAATGACGCAGGCAGCCCATAAACCGCACCAAACAGTCACTCTTTGTAGATGCATCAGCTTTTTGACAATGTCCCTTGGACTCTAATTTGTCCAAAGGTGGCAATTTTGCTTCTTAAGGAAACCACAAGGAATGAGATATTTCGGCACATAAACAACATTGAAACACAATTGACTTAACATATCGCACCTTTCATATTATAGGGGCACAATTAAAAATTTTGTGAAATTGAGTTTTTGTGATATATAGGCACAAAAACAATTACTTTGCATGATGCCCTTGACAGAAAGAGACAGAGCCACTCATGGGGCGCACAAACATAATTGTGTCTCTATCTTATTTCCGAGTAACGCGACCCGATATTTAATATCAATTTTACAAAATTTTTAATTGTGCCCCTATAATATGAAAGGTGCGATATGTCTCAGAGTCTTTAGAGAAATATTGCACAGTAATAATACCGGCCTTATTTTGACACCTGAGCTTGCGCAGATGCATGGTGGTATAAGGACTCCCTTAATAAGGATAGTGCCTGGCTTTATTTATGTCGGTTTTAGTTCGTGCCTTATTTTGGTATAATTTTAACTTCGGAACTGTTCATGTAAACCGAACGGCTACCGAGTACAAAATCGAAAAGATTTTAGAAGTAAAAATACTTAAAACCTTGCTTTTCAAATGTATTTCTTTAATTGCGTAAAACAAAACCTTACAACACAAAACAAAAAAGAAAAACTACTAAAATTTGTTTCCCTTTTTTTTAGGTTAATGGTACTGTCAACATGATTTGCAATAACTCTAAATTATGGGTACAAGCACTAATTAAATAAGGCCGGTATTAATAATTCCCGAGCTTATTAAGGCAACATGCAATAATTCTCTATTGAAAATATGAACCGTCGGGTAAAGGAATGCCACTGAAGCCGTGGCGAACTTTTGGCCGATATTTTGTTACATATAATTATCAAAGAACCTTCTATCATAATAATAAATAATAGTTTAAAAAAAACTAAAAAAACACGCTTTTATATGCAACCGAACTAAAAATTAGAAAATAATTTTTCATTACAAAGAGTTTGTCACTTCAGAGTAAAAGCGTGGGGTGCATTTTACTATTTTTTTATAACTTTTCCCTCATAGATATTTGCAAATAAAATAATTATAACATTTAATATATTAAGCACCCCACGCTTTTATTCTGAAGTGACGCTTGCAACTCTTTGTAATGAAAAATTATTTTCTAATTTTTAGTTCGGTTGCATATAAAAGCGTGTTTTTTAGTTTTTTTAAACTATTATTTATTTTTCATTTTTTAGTTCGATATATCAATTAGTTTTTCAAAATAAAGGCTCCAGTTTATTCACTAAAAAATTCCTTCGCCATTTTGTCAAGAGACACAGAGGATCTGTAAACGAATTTATTTATCCTGGCGGTCCTAATCAGGATAACGGGATACTGTTTTTAAATTATTGCATTGTCATCGGTCCTTGATACGTGTGCAAAGTTTCAAAGAAATTGAATCGCTGGAAGTTGGTAAAAATTAGGCTCAAAGATTCCGTTACATAGATAGATAGATAGATAGATAGATAGATAGATAGTTACAACCCAAGCTAATAAAAGCGTGTTAAAAAAATAGAGAATTCGCTAAAAAAAATTGTGTTATTTAAAATTAACATCGTGCGTTTTGGTTGAACCACCCTTTATTTTGTTTAAATTTATATACTCAGACAACACAATAAACTATAAAGAAAATAGGTGAATCAACTTAAGTAATTAAGTAATTAGAAAACGCTCCGCTTATTGAGACCTGCAGAAATTCTAATGAGTTGCAGTTTTATAGGGTCGCTTGCATACGTCATCGTTAGGGAAACCGCAAAGAATAGCGGGTAGGGACCACTTTATCTTTGCCGGGTGGGCTTTAGGGCGTTGGACCGATAACCGGATGAGGAATGTTTTTCCCGTCTGGGGAGTATTTTATGAGCCCTTAGTAAGGGTTATAAAGTTTGTCGGTCTGGGTGAAAACGTAAAATAAATTGCTCTTTTGCCTGAAAATAATATGAGTAGGTTAAAAAAACGTGAACGGAGAATATTTATTTAATGGATTTGATATGTCTAACATTTTTGGCTAATAATTTAATTGGGCTTAAAAACGTATAAAAATAATAAAATAATAACATCTTTTTTTTATTAAACCGACTTCAATACAATAATAAAACTCACTAAAAAGCAGTGGCGGCGCCAGGGGTGGGCGCGGTGTGGCGAGCGCCCAACCTAAATTGCTCTCACCCAGCCGTTCGCCCAACCTGCTAACCGAACGTAAAAGTTATGTTTAAAAACCCATTCCATTTATATAAATTATTTCGTCAGCCGTTATTTAAGTAATCGGAACTATGAAATTCTTGAATGAATGATCTATGGTTGCAATATTAAAAATTACCAGTATGTTGCGCTTTGTCATTAAAAACGGATTGTAGTGTTAAATTTAGATATAAAATAAAATATCCTAATAAAATGTTTAAAAAATTCCAAATTTTTCCCCTCAGTTAAGTGTACCTATTTAAAATTTTAATGACCCAATGTATATCATTTATTAACAAAATAAAATACAGTGATGATATTAAAATAGTTACCACTTTGTCTTTTAAATACGACTTTTTTTCAAATAGAAATGGGAATCATGTAGAACCTCGTTTTAAAGGCTCTTTAATTCTCTACTCAACGCCACTTTGTTTTTGAAAATCAGCCCAGCCGTTCCACACTTAAAACCCTTCGAAATTTGGCTAAAATACCGTGCAAACAGTGTGGTTTTAATAAAATTGGCTTGTAAGTCTAAAACGGCCTTGCCGATTTTCAAAAGCAAAGTGGCGTTAAGTAGAAAATTCAAGGACCTTTTAAACGAGGTGCTACATGACCTCCATTTCTATTTGCAAAAAATTTCCAGTGCCCCATTGATACTAGACCACGTGACCCAAGTTATTTTATTTCCAAAAGTAGCTTAAGTGACACTATTTTACACAAATTTTACCCGAACTCATTATCTTGACCCGTTCAAAGTTAAGAGGGAGAGAACTTAAAAACCGCAATGTATAGTACAAATTGGAGCTAAACTTCAAACGCTTGTAACTCTAGAAAGACTGGACCGATTTTTAAACATAAAATGGCGATGAATAGAGAATCGAAAGGCCTTTAAAAAGTGCCACATGACCCCTCTTTCTATTTGAAAAGAAAGTTGCTAATGCCTTCTAAACCCAAATTATTTTTATGTCAAAGAGTAGTTTAAGTGACACCCTTTTACCCAAATTTTACCGGAACTCAATAACTTGTCCCAGATAAAGGGGCAAACTCTTAAAATTCTCACTGTATATATCACTAAAGGTGGTAGTAAGATATTTTTTGGTTTCCACAGCCTACTAAGCAAACAATTTTTCGTTAACCGTTTATTTTATCAAAAAATGCAAAAACCAAATATTTGAATTTTTCTGTGGCCATTATGCTGGTGTAGCTTAAATTTTAAAATTGATCTTACACATACAATTTTGGTCATCAACAGGCTTTACCCCCATTAATATCTTCCTATGGTGGAAGAATCTTTAATAAATTTATGGGTTTTTACCTTCTTTAAGACATACAATAAATACAACTTTTTAACTGATAGGAATGTGCAAATTTTTGTGATATTTGATGCGAAAATGTTGCCACAGTGTTTTTTACCCAATTTGCGATAATTCCGTGTTGGAGGGGATTTTGTTTTCAGTTTATGGGCCCTTAAAAATGAGCTTCTAAAATATTTGTACTGAATTTTAGAGCGCCATGTATACCTATGGTATTAAAGTATAAAAGACTTTTGTTTATTTAGTTATTAACATTGAGTAGTTTAGCACATATGTGATAGATGATATAGAAGTCAGGTACTTTCTAATTTTGTTTATAATTTTTATTTTTAGTTAATTTTATTATTGTTTTGAAGTCGGATCAATTTTTTTTAACTGTTTATTAATATTTTTTTGCTTTTTGGTTTATTATTATTGACGATTTTAAATGCGGTCTTTTATAATCGAGCATATCCCCTACTAGAGGCAGCTTTGCCGCACAAACAACATACGGCAGAGAGCAAAAATAGGTATAGTACCTTCCTCTGTCGCGATACCAACGTGGTTTTTATGGGACCATCGCGGAAGTACACTCTTTTAAATAAAAAAGAATTTGGAAAAATTGGTCCACAAAACTGAAGTAATCGGTTAACACACAAAAGAAAAACATACAGGCGAATTAAGAACCTCTTTGTTTTTGGAGTCGATTAAAAAAAAATATGACTTAAGCAAATATGCAAAATGGACATCGTTTTGCAGAAAACATTTTCTTATCACTTTTGCAACATTAAAAATAACTCCTTATTCGCTTTACATAAAACATTACAAAAACATATACAGAGTGACTCAACTCTATTTATACACAAAATACCTTTACCAAAAATACAAAAAAACCTAAGAACTAAAAAATGTTTTTTAGACATACTAACGGCCGTATTTACTAAGCTCTGATAAATATTTATTAGACTGATACCTTACCTAAAAGCAGGCTATCAGTCTAATAATTATTTAAACAAAACAATAATTTTTGGCTTTTCTCCAGAATAAAATTAAGAAGTTTATTTAACTTTTAAATATTATGAAGAACTATTTTGCTCCTACACAATATAATAAAAGTTATGAGTATTCATAAATGTTATTATTTTAGGTTTGTTCCTACAGCAGTTAGAAACCGTTTGCAAACTGTCAGAGCAAGCGCAAGAGACAAAATTAAACGGATTTTATCTCCTACGCATGAGCATGACTCTTTGCAAACTATTCCTGACTGATGTAGGAACCTATTGTGTAAGAGCAGAATCGTTCTTCATAATATATAAAAGTTTAAATTTTCCTAAAATGTTAAATAAACTTCCTAATTTTATTCTGGAGAAAAGCTTAAATAATATTTTGTTTAAATTTCCCAGAAAAGAAATAAAGCATAAAGTAATAAATATTTGTCAAAGCTTCGTAAATACGGCCTTAATTTTATTAACAGTATTGATAAATATACAAAGTGTTGAAAAACAACTTTTTATTGTCAAGTAAGTTTTTTTATGGGACATTTTGCACATTTTAAGAAATTTTGTCTTTTTATTAAATTTTACATCAAAATTTGAATATACTATACGCCAAGTTCGACAGGGTTTTGTGATAATAATTCTTATGTCAAAGTTGCTTATTAACGGGTAAAAGGTAATATATAGAAATTTTTGGCCATGTTGCTTAAATGTTAATAAAATAATATCTATATAAATATGTTATTGTAATGTTGCCTAATAATTCTTTTGGTGGGACATTTTGCAGTTGCTGTAAGGCGATTGATATAATGGAGAAATCAGTACATTTTCACAATAAAACGTTTGTAACCTTTCTGCAATGTTTTGTTGCTTAGTGGAAAACACACAAAAAAATAACACAAAGTTTAATAGAAAAATCCCATTTTTTTTTTAATGGTATAAAGTAACAAAAAATAAATTCTGCTTTTAACTTAAGCTAGCCGCCCACTAGCAACTCTTTTATGGACCAACATAAAATTTGTGATTTGTGCACTTTTCTACTAGGGTGTTGCTTTGGTTATATAATTTTTAATCAGACAGCAGGTATTATTGCTTTTATTTTGAAAAACGGAAAAAAAGAAAAACCAAAAACGGTATTCGGTTTGAATTGCCTTCAAAATAGATCGAGATGTAATTTTGAAGTTGCCGTGATTAAAAAGTTGCTAATGCGCGGTGTATTATAAAAACAAATACGTTTTATTATCCCAATACCGCGTGTAAAATTATAAATTTATACCCCACCATAACTTTTTCTTTAATTATTTTAAAAAATAAATGAAATAAGTATGTGTTAGGTCCAATCGTATCACCATTAAATATTTCTTTTTACGAGCTTTAAAAAATACTAATTTAATATATCTATATTTATTAGTTTCGAAAATATGGCTATCAAATTTGAAGAATAATGGCACATTTTAATTAGGTAAATCATGGCAATATTTGCCTATTAAATTTGTTTTATGTCCATACGTCCAAAACATTAAAGATAGATAAATATGGAGTTTTGTAACGAATATCACATTATTTTTTAATGGTGATTCAACATACAGGATGTCTTTGTCGTACCTTGTGTATCTTAAGAGATAAAGGTATTCTAATGAAAAATATGGATACTACAGAATTAAACCGATAAAATAACATTTTAATTTAATTTAACGTTAGGAAATTTAAAAAAAAAAATAAGGGGATGTAAATTCATCGTGTTTTTAATGAGAATTAAAAATTATTATTTAGATTTGCATGGTCTTATTCTCAAAAAATAATTGAAATATAAAAAGATATCAAATATGGAATTTTAAAGCTTTTAAAAGATCTTTTAATTGGTAATATAATATACAGGATTATTTTTAAGTTGATACAATTCTTTTAACACAGTATAGAATGCAAGAAAAAAGGGAATATTTTTTAAATAAAATTATGTTTGAAAATGCTTCGTTTCCAAAATACAGGGTGCTAAATATTTAAGAAAACAATGCTTTTTTCACAACTTTCCTACCACTCCAGATATGTCCACAAAATGTTGAACCGTTGCATTACATTTTTTGCTGTAAAAGTTTTACCAGTGGCGTTTTTACAAGATTTGCTGGGAATTTTTTCAAGAAAAAAATAGTACGCCACTGCTTTTTCTCCGAATATTAATTTTAAAATATTGATTTACTTTGGAGTTAATTTGGTCTCCTGTTATATTTTCGTACAAAAAATTGTTTTTCTTTTAAAAAATAAAAGTCATTTTGATGCATGGCAAAATCGCTAAAATCTAATATGGTGTTTTGTATGTAAAATTTGTTTTTGACTTTTATTAAAATTATAACAACTGATTTTTTTATTAGGTTTAAATTGTAGTACTGCACTTTTTTGTCCCCTTTTAATACAAATTAGGCAAAAACGAATTTTACATACAAGCACCATATCAGATTTTAACGATTTTACGATGCATACAAATGGCTTTTTTTTTTAAACCACAACCCTTCGTCGTACGGAAAAATAACAAAAGATCAAATTAACTTTACAGTAAATGAAGATTTTCAAAATAATATTGATTCGAGGAAAAAGCAGTGGCGTATTATTATTATTTTTAATTCAATACAAATCTTGGACTAACGCCACTGGTAATTTTGTTTAAGAACTTTTGTAGCAAAAAATGTAATATAATGGTTAATAGAAGTGTACCAAATTTTGCGGACATATCTGAAGTGGTAGAAATGTTATGATAAAGGATATTTTTCTTAAACTTTAACATCCTGTATTTCGGAAATAAAGCATGTTCTTATTTTCTTGTATGCTATTATGTATTAGAGAAATATATCAACTTAAAAATAATTTTGTACAGGGTGTTCTCTGTATTTTCTAGGATATAATAAAAATACCATGACTGATTTAAAAACCACAAAATTAACCAAATAAACTATTATCGATGGTTTATTTAAATTGTGATAAATGAATCGTTGCTAATATGTCTTTTTTTGTACGATAAAACATGGAAACCTGTAAAGGATAAAAGGTCATTGATGGAAACGTTAAGTTGTCCTTTTACTTTTGTTTGGCAAGGAGTAAAGTGTAGTGTAGTATAGTGGAGGACTAAAGAGTGAAAATAGGTTTAAAAAATTTTGATGCTAAACGCTTTTAACTGATTTATGCCACAAATGTCAAAAATTCAAAAAGGCTTTTATGTTTTTATTTATAAACAAATGTTGGTTATTTTAACTTCGGAACTGTTCGTCCAACCGAGCGGCTGCCGATCACAAAATCGAAAAGTTTTTGAAGTAAAAATACTTTAAACTTTCTTTTTAAATGTATTTCTGTAATTGTGTTATAAAAAACCCTACAACACAAAACAATAAAGAAAAACTATTAAAATGTTTCCCCTTTTTTAGGTTAATGGTACTGTCAACATGATTTGCAATAACTCTAAATTATGGGCACAAGCACTATTTAAATAAGGCCGATATTAATAATTCCCGAGCTTAATAAGGCAACTTGCAATAATTCTCTAATGACAAACAGCTAGTTCTAAATTACACTGACTTTAACAGGAAGAGTTAAAAACTAGTTATAAATTTTTGTTATGCCAAACAAAGCTATACATGCTAAAAATCAGGCAACATTAGCATATATATTACAATGGTCCATAAAAAAAATATATCCATAAAACCACATTCTTTTTATATTTTATGACAAAAAGAAAATAAGCCTCATTGTACTCGATAACAATGGGATTTCTTCCCCTAAAAGATCAGTCACAGCCATCCGGTGGTGTTGAAGTATATTTAAATTTGGCAACACACACTGGTGTGCTGTTGCTTTCATTCCCCATAGGCCATTATTAATATCTATTATTAATGTCCTTGTTAGATGTCGAATAACTTATGTTTAATAGGCAGTGGTTTAGTGGAGGGTACAGAAACTGTTGGTATACCATTTGCTGAATATACACGTATTTGTGGTAATAAATTATTGCCATTTGTTCATACTGTGATATACAGTGTGACAGATCATAATATTGTCAGAAATATAAAATTATTTTTAAATTTACTAATGGTTGGGTCACCTGAGTACGTATACATCGTAATACTGAATCCTATATAGCCGATCGGATAGAACTAGGAAACGTGTTCTAATAAATTGATTTCGAAGGTTTTTCGAAATTGACCAATCAGACCACGTTCGTAGGTTTAATCTGATTGGTTGAATCAGATTCAGTATAACGATGTACTCATTAAAGCTGTAATTTTTTTAATTATTATTTTTTACAGGATTTTAAAATTAGAAACCTCTTAGATGGCAAAAATAATTATTTGTATTTTTTAAATAATATAAATATTATTAATACAGGATGTCCACCAACTCCGACAAACTTTAAGGGTGATTCTCAAACGAAAAATAAGAAATAACTTCATATAAACATATGTCTTAAATGTTCTAATTTTGAAGCTACAAGGTGTTAGGCTTTAAAAAAAACAATAGTTTTTTTACAATATTTTTTTAACTATTACAGATATTCTTGGGAAGTCGAAAGACGTCTTCTAAATATTAAAGAACATTTTTGCGTACAAAAAAAAATATGTATTTATCTGTGTCGTCCGTAACGGATTTACTGCAAATATTTTCTAGGAAAAAAATAGTACGCCACTGCATTTTCCCGCAAAAAAATAATATTTTGGATTCTCGCTAAGTTTATATAAATCAGTGACGATTGAAGATCGGAAATTTAGACATAACGTTTTTTTTTTTTTTTTTTATTTGACAAAGGTAATACTGACTATGCTAACTTTACACCCGATTTTTCCAAATTAAAGTCATTCTAAAATTTGTTTCTACTTATTAAATTGTTTGTTATAGTATTAAGAGCCAGAAACAAATTACAAAACCAAAAATCAGTGATGATGGTAGATCGAAAATTTAAAAATGACGTTTTTTTAAATTTTAACAAAGGTAATACTGACTATGCTAACTTTACACCTATTTGGAAAAGTCGGGTGTAAAGTTAGGCATAGTCAGTATTAACTTTGCCAAAATTTAAAAAATTCGTTATTTCTAAATTTCCGATCTTTAATCGTCCCTGATTTTCGGTTTATAATTTGTTTCTGGCTCTTTACACCAAAACAAACAATTTTATAAGCAGAAACAAATTTCAAGATTGACTTTAATTTGGAAAAATAGGGTTTAAAGATTAGCATTGTCAGTATATATCTTTGTCAAAATTAAAAAATGTCGTTGTTTCTAAATTTGCAATCTGCAATCCTTCCTGACTTCAGGTTTTTAATTTGTTTCTGGCCCTTTACACTGTAAAAAACCTTTTTATGACCAGAAACAAATGTCTAAATTGACTTTAATTTGGAAACATGAGGTGTTAACTTAACATGGTCAGTATTAACTGTAAAAATTTAAAAAAATCGTTATTTCTAAATTTACAATCTCCAATCTTTCCGGATTTTCGATTTTTAATTTGTTTCTGGCTCTTTACACTTCAACAAACAATATTATGACCAGAAACAAATTATTAGATTGACTTTAATTTGGAAAAATCGGGTGTAAAGTTAGCATTGTCAACATTAATTTTGTCAAAATTAAAAGTTTCGTTATTTCTACATTTACGGTCTCCAATCTTTCCTGATTTTCGGTTTTTAATTTGTTTTTGGCTCTCTACACTTTAACAAACAATTTTATGACCAGAAACAAATTATTAGATTGACTTTAATTTAAAAAAATGGGGTGTTAAGTTAGCATAGTCAGTATTACCTTTGTCAAAATTAAAAAAGTTTCTTATTTCTAAATTTCCGATCTCCAATCGTCCCTGATTTTCGGTTCATAATTTGTTTCTGGCTCTTTACACTTCAACAAAAAATTTTATGACCAAGAACAAATTATAAGGTTAATTTTAATTTGAAAAAATCGGGTGTTAAGTTAGCATAGTCAGTATTAACGTTGTCAAAATTTAAAAGTTTCTTATTTCTAAGTTTCCGATCTCCAATCGTCCCTGATTTTCGGTTCATAATTTGTTTCTGGCTCTTTACACTTCAACAAACAATTTTATGACCAGAAACAAATTATTAGGTTACCTTTAATTTGAAAAAATCGGGTGTTAAGTTAGCATAGTCAGTATTACCTTTGTCAAAATTTAAAAAAGTTTCTTCTTTCTAAATTTCCGATCTCCAATCGTCCCTGATTTTCGGCTTATAATTATTTTCTGGCTCTTTACACTAAAACAAACAATATTATGAGCAAAAACAAATTTTAAGATTAACTTTAATTTGCAAAAATGGGGTGTAAAGTGAGCGTTGTCAGTATTAACTTTGTCAAAATTAAAAATTTTGTTATTTCTAAATTTGCAATCTGCAATCTTTCTAGACTTCTGGTTTTTAATTTGTTTCTGGCTTTTACACTTTAACAAACAATTTTATAACCAGAAACAAATTATTAGATTGACTTTAATTTGGAAAAATCGGGTGTTAATTTAGCATAGTCAGCATTACCTTTGTCAAAATTATAAAAGTTTCTTATTTCTAAATTTCCGATCTCCAATCGTCCCTGATTTTCGGTTTATAATTTTTTTAAAATTTTTGGACAAACCACGAAGGCTTAAAGCCTAAATACTAACGTACCGTGGGTGTCTTAAGCGAGGTAAGTGGGAGTTTGTTGACACGGGACTTAAATACTGATTTTCGCTTTTTAATTTGTTTTTGTCTCTTTACAGTATAACAAACAATTTTATGAGCACTAATTAAAATTGAAACATTAATGAATTGGTCAATTTTTGCGTAGAAAATTAATTATTTTGATTTAACTAATATGTAAAAAAGGTAATATTATTTACTGTAAAGTTAGCTAATATATGCGATGTTAAATGACATTTACGAAAAAACCTTATACCAAATATGCATTCATTCAATTTAACCATGAGTATTAATTTTCCTACCAGATTCTCTCAATATTCTCATTCTACTATTGATTATATTTGTTCAAATATTATACTATCTTGTAAAAAAATAAATTCTAGTTTATCAGATCATGAAGCTATTTATTGTGAATTTAATTATAAAACAAAAAGAACAATAGTAAAAAAATAAAGGTAGAATTTATTCTAAAAAGAATTACAAAAAATTTCAAAATCTTATATCACATAATCATTGGAATGATATTGTTAATATGGCTGACCCACTAGAAGCTTTTCATTCTAGAGTTCTAAAATTATTTGAAGAAGCATTTCCTATAAAAATTATTAAAAAAGTCAAAAAATAATTGGATTACGAAAGGTATTAAAGTAAGTTCTAAAAATATGCGGTCTTTACATTACATAAGGAAGTTTACTGCTATAAATAGTTCTTTTATTACTTATTTTAATAAATACCGTAGCATCTATCGAAAAATAATAAAACTAGCCAAAAAAATTACTATGAAAATCAAATATCTATGTCATCTAATCCTAAAAAAGAATGTTGGTCTATTATTAATAACCTTCGTGGAAAAAACAACTTACCAACCATAAATACTACATTAACTAGTGAAACACTAAATTCGTTCTATTGCTCTGTAGCCTCAAATTTATCTAAAGATATTATTTGCAATATTAATCCACTTACTTATATGGAAAACATTGTTATTAATGAAACCTTTTTTTAGTCCAACTAATGTAGAAGAGATTCTTGGTGCTTTTAATGAAATCAAAAACAAATCATCTTCCGGTTGGGATAACTTGTCAATTAAAATATTTTCTAAACTTTCTAACTCAGCTTTACAAGTATTGGCTGATGCAATAAATTTTTCTTTTTTAAATGGGGTATTTCCAAAATGTCTAAAAGCTTCTGTAATTATACCAATTTATAAAGGGGAGATTATGATACACCTTCTAATTTCAGACCTATTAGTTTATTACCTACTCTTTCTAAAATAATTGAAAAAATTGTCAAAAATAGAATGATTTCTTTTATTCAAAAACATAAGATTTTAAACTTAAAACAATTTGGATTTCAAAAAAATAAAAATACGAATGATGCAATATTTTCATTTCTCGAACATCTATACACATCATTAAATGAGGGGTGATTTTGCAGCTGCTATTTTTTGTGATTTGTCTAAAGCGTTTGATTGTGTAAATCATTCTATTCTTTTACGAAAACTTCAAATATATGGTTTTCGTGGTACGTCTTTAAATTGGTTCAAATCATATCTTTCAGAAAGATCACAAATTGTACAATTAAATAATATTAAATCAGAAAGTAAATTCATAAATTGTGGTGTTCCTCAAGGTTCTGTACTTGGACCGTTATTATTTTTGTTATATATAAATGATTTAGCTTTTATCGATATAAAAGGCCAATTTACTATGTTTGCTGATGACACCACTATTTTATGGAACAACAAAAATAAAAATGTATTATACGATTCAATTAATAATGATATTTTAAAAATTAAATCCATGGTGTGATTCTAATTTGCTTACTTTTAATATTAATAAAACTAATATCCTAACATTTAAATGTACTCTTAATAACATATATATGAATGATCAAATTGTTAAATATTCTTCATGTACTAAATTTCTAGGCCTTTTTGTCGATGTTAAACTAAATTTTAAAGATCATATAGAAAAACTATGTAATAAACTAGCATCTAATTGTTATGGTATTAGAATACTCTCTAAAGAATTAGAAGATTTTTCAGTTTTAAAATCTATTTATTTTTCTTTAATTGATTCTATCATAAGATATGGAATTTGTTTTTGGGAAACTCGTATCAATATTTATTAAATTCAGTATTTGTATTACAAAAAAGAGCAGTTAGATATATCTGCAAAGCAAAGACAAAAGATTCGTGTAAACCGTTGTTTAAGTCAAAGAAAATTTTAACTCTTACCTCTATTTATATTTTAGAAACAGTATGTTTAATTTTTAAAAAAATTGTTTAAAAAGTCCTAATAATTCTTTATATGATACTAGAAAAAAATCTCAACTTCAACTTCCGAATCCAAATTCATCATTAACAAAAAAATCTTTAATTTATGACTCAAAAAAATTTATAATCATTTGCCCACTGATATTAAAAAAATTAAAATTTTTAAAAAATTTAAACTATCTGTTCAAAACTTGTTATTAAGTAAAGCGTATTATGTATTAAGAGAGTACTTTGATGATAATTTTAATTAGTCGTACCATTACATAAAGCATGTATCTTATTATTATTAATATTATTATTATTGTTAATATTTTAATTTTATTCTGCTTTGTCAAAAGATTATTCTTGGACAATAAAGCAATATATTATTATTATTATTATTATTATTATTAATACAAAAAAATGAGTTTGACATTGTTTAAAACACAGCAAAAATTAAAAAAAAATTATTATAGGTAGACGCAGTGTGTGTACATTTTTTTCTGAAAATATGTTTACCGTATATACCTCTACGGACGACACTGGTTGTACGTCAAAAAAATTCTGTTAATCTCTAAAATTTTCTTTAAATATTTGAACTATTATTAGAGTTATTACATTTTTTTATTTTAACACCTTGTAATTCCGAAAGTAGGAATTTTAGGACGATATAGTTTTTTCTTTTTATTTTTTAACGAAGAATCACCCCATAAAATTGTCGGAAGAGTTTTTGCACACCCTGTATAAATAAGATATATATTTTGTTTAAATAATAAAAATCATAATTCCCCTTGCCCCTAAAAGGTGTCTTTCTTTGAAACAATATAACAAAAGAAAAATGCTGACTATAAATCTTTTTTGACTTAATACATCACCGATTAATATCCTGTCTCAACTTTTGCATCCAAAAACTCACTTAGTGACACATACGGAATATTCCCACATAACATGTTTTGCCGGCAAAGCATTGGCAAAGGTATCAAAAGACATCAAAATGGGCAATTGGCCGTTATTAGGCCACGTGTTGCAGAAATGTGATGGCATCCATCATTACGTTATGATGAAAAAATGCGTATAGGATGATGGCATCCATCAATAATAAGTTATGCTGAAAAATGCATTAAGGATGATGGCATCCATCATTAAAAAGTTTTGGCAAAAATATGCCTTTTAGATGATGGCATTACATTATTTTTTTCCTAATGACAATAAAATGCATTTTTTTACCGTCCAGGGAACTAAAATGTGCATAAATAATGCACATGCATAATGTGTGTTTATGTGCAGGGTATCCCATATAAAATTAAATACTATAATTTTGGAAAAACCATAAGAGATACAATAAAAATACAAAAAAATATACTGAACAACTTCTGCATTTAACTTTTCTTGTATCTCTTATGGTTTTTCCAAAATTATACTATTTAATTTTATATGGGACACCCGTCTGTACATAAACACACATTACGCATGTGCATTATTTATGCACATTTTAGTTCCTTGGACGGAAAAAATGCATTTTATTGTCATTAGGAAAAAAATAATGTAATGCCATCATCTAAAAGGCATATTTTTGCCAAAACCTTTTTAATGATGGATGCCATCATCCTAAATGCATTTTTTCAGCATAACTTACTAATAATGGATGCCATCATCCTAAACACATTTTTTTCATCATAACTTATTAATGATGGATGCCATCACATTTTCTGGCAACACGTGGCCTAATAACGGCCAATTGCCCATTTTGTTGTCTTTTTGATACCTTTTGCTAATACCTTGCGGGCAAAAATGTTATATGGGTTATTTATTTACGTTTTAAGTTACTTGGGGAGTCTTACTGTTATCACAAATATTTTTCTTGCACTTAGTAAACTTTAATATTTTACTTAAGGGCTTTAGAAGTCAAACATGACAGTTTTGAGTTATTCATATGATAGAACTTTTACCGCAAGTAACTTGGGTGTGCTTAACACATTGTTGAGAAAAATGTTACCTAGTGACTTTTACCCTCTTTCCGAAGTTAAGATACATCTGCTTATTTGATGTTGTTGTTTTTTAAATATTTACCATCCACAAAGGAATTCCTGTTGGTAATCATGATTTAAACAAAATGTAGCTTAAAAATAACTAAAAACTATTGAAATTACAAGTCGTTTTTCAAGTAGGCATTTTAACAAGTTATTCTTCAATAATAATTTTTTGATCAGTCACTTAATTATTAGGTGAATTACCTGCTGCTAATTTCTTTAAGTACCTAGGTACCCAATAAACCGAGAAAAATGTTACCATTTTAGTCAATTAAAAAAATGCTTGTCTAATTGGTTAAAAATGGTAAACATATGCGATCTGTGATATGTTAAAAGCTACCTATTAGGCCTGTTATATTTTAATTTCGTTTTTCTTTAAAATATATTTTTGAATTACTTTTGTAAAAACCCTCGTAAAATATTTACATTGTTGACTGCCACGACATCTTTTGTAGATACTTTATACTAGATTATGATGCATTATAGGAATTCTCAGAAGGTTAGTTGTGTTTGGGATAGGGGACACCACTATTCATATTAGTCAGAGTTTCTTTATGAGAAGGGGTTTAGACATAAGCAAGACCGGGGATAGCTTTGTCAGGGACGTGAGGGTGTGAGAATTACGATTTCGGTTGGCAGTTCTGTTCAAAGTTGGTAGCATTATCAGCTGATGACAGAGTCGTGCCTTGTCGAAGCTTTGTTTGGTAAAAACTGTGGAAATTTGCCATTTACATTTTGGTTGTATATTTTGCAAGGATTTCCAGTTGTTAATATTTTTGGTTAGTTTAGAGACATATTAGTAGGTTCGGAATCGTTTTATTTTAGATATTTTGATAGTTTTTAGTCAAATAGTTTTCAGTCATTCGTGTTTTTATATACATATGATACTGATGAGTGTCCGCTAATTAATGGTACACAGAAAAACCACAGATTTCTTATTCAAAAATACCCATTTAGGATTTAAACAAACATACCTATATCCAAAAGTTAATGATAAGGAAGATACGGGGTGTTAAAGGGATATAAATATTTTTTATTCATGCATTTCGATAATTTCTGATATGTTTTAAACATTTTAATAAAACTCGGTACCCAGGAGTTTTTAGCTATCAGCTATTTATATCTGAGCAGTTGTAATTATAGCTTATACGATGTTATTGAAGGTACATACTTTCGGGTCCACTGAACAACTAAAACGTGAATACCTTAAATATGGTTGTCAAGACTGATTCTTACTAAGTATACCTTTTTTGTGCAGAAAGCATAGAGAAGCTTACTAGTTTACATACATACAGAGTAGTAACAAAAAATTGGGTAGTTTTAGAGAATTTTAAATAGTGTACCCATCGCCCTCTAGTCTACACACAAAAATTAATATTCGATCTGAAAAGCTAATGTTTAAAAACCCTGAGATACCGTTTTATTAAGATATTTAAAAAGGGGGAACAATTATAGAAATAAATTTACTTTTTCTTTTACTATGACACCCCCGTATCTTCCTTATTATAAACTTTTGGATATTAGGTATGTTTGGTTAAATCTTAATATTTTGGCATAAGGAATCTGTGGATTTTCTGTGTACCATTCATTAGCGGACACCTTGTATACAAAGTTTTTAAAATGGTTTTTGACTTATGGAACCATGGAAAATGTTTTGCTCTGTCAGGTACCTTATCGTCCTGTCGTCGCTTTGATAATTTTTAATTTTCAATATTTAAACCACATTTATGTTTTTGTTTTAGGTTTGCCCATTAAAATAATCCAATAAACTTTGTTTACAACATACAGTTCTTTTTTGTTTTCTCCTTAATTCTACGCCACTGATCTGCCTAAAATCAAACATGGCCGAAAATGGCCCGACTTGACGTCACAGCCGCGCTAGCCAATATGGCGAATGTCGTGACCTTATACTCATCAATCGACTTTGATATTAGTGATTTTTAAAAAGTCTAGTCAGAGTCGGTCCTATATAGGGTCGCGACATTCGGCCATATTGCTTTGACGTGTGATGACGTCACATCTCCCATTTTAGGCCATGTTGTTCAGTGCCGGAGATATACAGTTTATTATATTATTAGAACAGCCGTTTACACAACAGTTTTTAATTATTAATAAGTTGTAAATTCTTTTACTTTAAATAAAAACATTTGAAATTACATCTTTCAACAAATATCACTTCCAAAACAATGCAAAATGAATTGCGCAAATTCTCTACGCCAATGGATTGATCATCAGCTTTGATTTTACCTAGTCTTGCCAACTTTTCTCCGTGGAGTGCCCCTTCCTTGCGTCCCCGACCTCGAACCGCCTAAAAGTCGCAACCTTATAAATATAAACTAACCTTGGGTTTTAAACAAGAAATAGTGAGGTTAGGACGTACGTAGGAAAAATATTGAAAATTGGCACTGAATAAACTGAAATTAGACTATGGAATTTGATCCTGTCTGCTGAAATATTTAATTAGTATATTCGTTTTGTACAATGAGTTCTACGAGGGATAAATATGGCCCCTTAATTGGCTCGATCGACGAAGGAACTTCTAGCACCAGATTTCTGGTAAGCATATTATTTTTCTCCTTAAATGCCGGTTGTACCATTTGTACCTAGATCTACAATACCTTTTAAAATAAAATTCTTTATATTTTTTTTGTAGGTTTTTGCATCGAAAACAGCAGAAGTCCTTACGTATCACCAGAAAGAAGTCCCACATATATGTCAAAAGAAGGATGGTTCGAACAAGACCCAATGTATATTCTGCAGGCTGTAAAAGAAACTATTGACGTTACTTGTGACAACCTCAAAAACTTAATATAGATTATGAAGATATTGTTGCAATAGGCATAACAAATCAAAGGGAGACTACTGTATTATGGGATAAAATAACTGGAAAACCTCTTTGTAATGCTTTAGGTAATTTTAAAAAATATTTATTGCAACTCCAATTTTGACTAAGTTTAGTATATGGGGGTTTTTGAGGTGATCACGAATCTGAGAGAATTTTTAGTCGGAAACGTTTTGTTTCCAAGATATCCGTCATCAAAGTTGGCATTTGAACTTACCTTATTTTTACCATATTCCCCCTTCTTTTTGCACACAATTCGTGATTTAAAGCCAAAGTGGCCGACAATATTTGATTTTCACCTTTTAAAACCCCGTTTTTCTATGTATTTTATACTTTTATCAAATAAATTGGGAAGGGTCCCTTAAAAACACAGCAAGCCATGTACAACAATTGACCCGGCGCATTTACCGTAATTGAAAACGATTGAAAAAAGCTACACAATTTAATTAAAAAAAAGTATAAAATGGGTAGAAAAATGAGGTTTTAAAAAATTAAAATTAAATATTGTGTACCACATTAACTTAAAATCAAGAATTCTGTGCAAAAAGAAGGGGGAATATAGTGAAAATGAGGTTGGTTCAAATTCCAACTTTGATAATGGATATCTCGAAAACGAAACGTTTTTGACTAAAAATTCTCTTAGATTCGTGATCAAAGCCCCAAAAACCCCTGTATACCAAATTTGGTCAAAATTGAGTTGCGGCCGGTTTCTACATATTTACTTACCCTAAAAAGTTAGAAGAAATCTGATTACACAGTCTCGATTTGAATTTTTAAAACAAATTCAGTGGTGAAAGTAAATTGTGGTTAACTTGAACACCCTGTATGTTTTATTATCAGTTGAAAGATCTTGAAAGCTATAAGAAATACCACATTTAATATATAAATCTATTTTTAATAGTTTCGGAAGTATGGTCTGTTGATGAATATCCCAAGAACAAAACGTGTCTGACTAAACATTTTATCAGATTTCTTTAAAATTGTTAATGCCTTTGGTTGGTAAAATTAACAAATTCTGCTTAGGAGAGAAGTAGGCACCATATTTTTTAAAAATACAACAAAATGGTAAACAAAAAGGTAACTTGAATTAAAGGTTTTGCCTAAAAATAAATTCATTACCTTTTATTTACAACTAAACTAAAAATTGTGCACCTTCCCCATTTTTATTTCAATTCTTCTGTTCATCTGAATTTAGACTAAAGCCTGTCCTAGGTACATCATTTTTATAATTTTGCCTTAAATTTTTTTAATAGTTATACCACAACTAGACTGTATACAGGTAGTTTGAAATGATGTACTGCATAGTTTTATGTACACATACTACTTAGACACATACTTTAATGCCCCTCTGCAAATTGGATGATTTAGTGACAAGGCTTTTAGGCACCCTAAAAGAATACCCCATAAAACATGCCTTTTTCTGTGAAAAAATACCTGCGCAGCGGCTTTATTTTTTAATTATTTAAAATTACTAACTTATATAAGTTTTTCAAAAATGCATTTCAGGAGTCTTATTCAAATTCAAATTCAAATATTTATTGATGAATGCCCATACAGGTTGTATTTTCACAAGTCAAAAGTTAAAAATAGTTAATACAAGTTTAAAATAAGATAAAAATCTAAAAAAGAAAAAACATTACATTTTTAAAAAACAAACATACTTTTAAAATCATTACAAATTATGAGTAATTATTACAAAAACAATAAAACACAAACATATTTTTAAAAGTATTAGACTTTTTGAGAACACTAAAATTACACATACACACTACAATATAGACCTAATTTGACAGGCAAATGCTTCTCTGGGATTATCTAAAAGAGCTCAACATGTATTTGCTCTCGCTATAAAATGCTTTGTTTTTAAGATATAGTTTAATCTTAGTCTCAAAAGCCCTAATGTCAAGGTTCCTAATTTCCTGAGGTAGTACATTAAAAAATTTAATACCATAGTGGTTCTGCCCATCTCTCGCTCTGGAAGTTCTACTGTACCTTATAGAAAGGTCATTCCTCCCCCTGGTCTCATATCCATGTAAGATTATGATGTTGATGAACCTTTTTTAAAAAAATTATTGTTTTTTTTTAAATATATTTTAAGAAATGTGCACAACTATCTATGTTATATTAATGTAACTCTAATTTCTTATTTTATTTGAGTATATTGTTTAAACTATTTTAAAAATATGTTTAAATAAATAATAGTTTAAAAAAACACGCTTTTATATGCAACCGAACTAAAAATTAGAAAATAATTTTTCATTACAAAGAGTTTGTCACTTCAGAGTAAAAAGCGTGGGGTGCTTAATATATTAAATGTTATAATTATTCTATTTGCAAATATCTATGAGGGAAAAGTTATGAAAAAATAGTAAATGCACCCCACGCTTTTTACTCTGAAGTGACAAACTCTTTGTAATGAAAATTATTTTCTAATTTTAGTTCTGGTTGCATATAAAAGCGTGTTTTTTAGTTTTTAAACTATCATTTATTTTTC
This sequence comes from Listronotus bonariensis, assembly GCA_014170235.1. NCBI lineage: Eukaryota > Metazoa > Arthropoda > Insecta > Coleoptera > Curculionidae > Listronotus > Listronotus bonariensis. The sequence goes on from JACEGR010007901.1 coordinate 41,754, forward strand.
ATTTTTTAGTTCGATATATCAATTAGTTTTTTTAAAATAAATTCTCCAGTTTATTCACTAAAAAATTCCTTCGCCATTTTGTCAAGGGTAGTATTAGGACATTGATTTATCCTGGCGGTCCTAATCAGGATAACGGGATACTGTTTTTAAATTATTGCATTGTCATCGGTCCTTGATACGTGTGCAAAGTTTCAAAGAAATTGAATCGCTGGAAGTTGGCAAAAATTAGGCTCAAAGATTCCGTTACATAGATAGATAGATAGATAGATAGTTACAACCCAAGCTAATAAAAGCGTGTTAAAATATGTTTCATATGTGTAAATTGACATGTAAAAACACTTATGTAGTGTAATTATTATAAATAAAATAATGAATAGTATCTAATTTTAGTATGGATGGATATGAGAACATCAAGTACAGTAGATGATGTACTAAAGAGTGGAAAGATGTCCGAAAGCTTTCTTCAGTTTGGTTGTGGCTTACCAATCAGTACTTATTTTAGTGCTTTAAAAATAAAATGGATAATGGATAATGTTGACGGGGTAAAGGAAGCCATGAAACAAGGCAGATGTCTTTTTGGAAATATTGATAGTTGGTTGATTTGGGTAAGAAATACTGATTATAACATTAACTTTACGTTTACTGTGCCCAAATCAAAAAGATTCTCTGCATACCTAATAATGTAGAGAAAGACTCCAAATAGAAAAAAGAATAACCTCAGATTTAAACACACCTATGTGTGGTTATTATGGAAGCTGCTAGCTTTTAAGGTTAACAGTTGGGTGGGAGTGGGTCGATAAAGGTTTATTTGCACCACATACTCTAAAATTTTATTCCATAACCACTATTGAGTTAGAGCTGTTTGTTATATTTAAAAAATATATATATTTATAAACCTGAATGACAACTCAGAGTACGAAACTATTGTCATTCACTGTAAGTCCAAACCTATTACTTTAAATTAGATATTAGCCCTATCTGACCTCAAAATGTTTAAATAAAAAGAATAAAACAAGAAATGCTATTGACCAGATGTATTGACATAAAAAAATAAATATATATATATATATATATATATATATATATATATATATATATTTATATATATCTATATATATATATATATATATATATATATATATATATATATATATATATATATATATATATATATATATATATATATATATATATATATATATATATATAAAATATTCAAAACCAGGAGGTATTGGGGATGCAGTCATAAAATATTTTTATGACTGCATCCCCAATAACCTCCTGGTTTTGAATATTTTTTCTTAACTAGTCAGTCACGACTACTCCCACCTTTGTTTTTATATATATATATATATATATATATATATATATATATATTATTATTATTATTATTATTATTATT
>JACEGR010007902.1:0-43150 GCA_014170235.1 Listronotus bonariensis
TGACTTTGCAAGCACTGTTTATTTTAAAATAACAACAACAAAAAATTGTAATATTTTCCCTGACTCATATTATGTTCAAAGTATTCCTCATTCAAATAAAATACATTGGTAATTAAAATGTGTTTCATTTATTACAAGCTTTTATTTCAACTTGCAATGTATGTATGTATGTATGTATTTATGAATGAATGTATGTATGTTCAGGTGGAAACTTGCAACTCAATTTTGAAGCATTTATCTTTAATCAATTGAGCTGAAATTTGGTACACACGTTTAGTTTAAATGACAATGCATGGTGACCTAAGTAGGTTTGTTCCAGCAGGGTGCCAGAAATGTTTGCAATCGTTCGGATCATGCGCACGTCAAGTGTGTCGTTCCAGCATTTCCATATTTGTAGCATTATACAATTGTTTGTTGTTCTAGCAGTAGTTTTAAGATGTCAGATGCACGTTGGAAACTGTTTAAACAGTTTGCAAACTTTCTTCAAACATTACTGACAAATTTTTATCATAATCTTTCTTGTATTGACGTATAAGCATTATGCACGCCTTGTTTATTTTTCGTTCCAGCAGAAAATTGTTGCCAACATTCCTGCCTGATGTTTGTAACAATTCTTGCGTTTTTACGATAGTTGCTAACATGTTTCCATCATTCTGCTGGAACAAACCTAGTGATACCATTCTAAATCCAACATGGCGGAACACCCATTAGGTCAAACTAGTTATTTTTTATGTAGGTACTTCTACAATGTGGGTAGGTATTGAATGAAAGGGTTTGCTGAGAGGACCTTTTTTCTTATCATTTAAGCTTTGCAACCCAATAGGTCTCTATGACGCTCGAGTAATTCACCATTTAGCATCGTGGGCTCCCCTACTATAAGAAACATAAAAAAGAGATCTCTTTGTATCATAATCAAAAGCTGGGTTCGGGATTGTTGACGGAGTTGGAGTGGAGTAGGAGTAGATTTTTATCACGTGATTCTAGAGTTTGTAGTGTGCGATCCTTTAAACCGAACGCTTTATTAAGCCCATAAAGATTATGTGCTCTTTTTCATAATATCAGAAATCGGAATAATATTGCTCAAATAGCTGAAACTTTTGTTATTTTCATAGTGTCAGTAGTAGCAGAATAAGGTTAGTTATACAAATAATATAGGGATTAGGAAAAATATATGCTTTACCACTGTATTAAAACGTTGCAGTGCTGCACTTTCCTGCAAAATTTTTATTTTTATAATAACTTATTACCAACCAAACATATCAGAACATAAAAACGAAAAAACCAAAGTCGGTCTATATAAGGTCGCGACATTCCGCCATATTGCTTTGACGTGTTATGACGTCACATCTCCCATTTTTCGGCCATGTTGTTCAGTGCCGGAGATATACAGTTTATTGTATTATTAGAACAACCGCTTACACAACAGTTTTTAATTATTAATAAGTTGTAAATTCTTTTACTTAAAAAAAAAACATTTGGAATTACATCTTTCAACAAATATCACTTCCAAAACAATGCAAAACGAAATGCGCAAATTCTAGACGCCACTGGATTGATCATGGCGGAACGTCGCGACCTTATATAGACCGACTTTGGTTTTTTCGTTTTTATGTTCTGATATGTTTGGTTGGTAATAAGTTATTATAAAAATAAAAATTTTGCAGGAAAGTGCAGCACTGCAACGTTTTAATACAGTGGTAAAGCATATATTTTTTCCTAATCCCTATATTATTTGTATAACTAACCTTATTCTGCTACTACTGACACTATGAAAATAACAAAAGTTTCAGCTATTTGAGCAATATTATTCCGATTTCTGATATTATGAAAAAGAGCACATAATCTTTATGGGCTTAATAAAGCGTTCGGTTTAAAGGATCGCACACTACAAACTCTAGAATCACGTGATAAAAATCTACTCCTACTCCACTCCAACTCCGTCAACAATCCCGAACCCAGCTTTTGATTATGATACAAAGAGATCTCTTTTTTATGTTTCTTATAGTAGGGGAGCCCACGATGCTAAATGGTGAATTACTCGAGCGTCATAGAGACCTATTGGGTTGCAAAGCTTAAATGATAAGAAAAAAGGTCCTCTCAGCAAACCCTTTCATTCAATACCTACCCACATTGTAGAAGTACCTACATAAAAAATAACTAGTTTGACCTAATGGGTGTTCCGCCATGTTGGATTTAGAATGGTATCACTAGGTTTGTTCCAGCAGAATGATGGAAACATGTTAGCAACTATCGTAAAAACGCAGGAATTGTTACAAACATCAGGCAGGAATGTTGGCAACAATTTTCTGCTGGAACGAAAAATAAACGAGGCGTGCATAATGCTTATACGTCAATGCAAGAAAGATTATGATAAAAATTTGTCAGTAATGTTTGAAGAAAGTTTGCAAACTGTTTAAACAGTTTCCAACGTGCATCTGACATCTTAAAACTACTGCTAGAACAACAAACAATTGTATAATGCTACAAATATGGAAATGCTGGAACGACACATTTGACGTGCGCATGATCCGAACGATTGCAAACATTTCTGGCACCCTGCTGGAACAAACCTACTTAGGTCACCATGCATTGTCATTTAAACTAAACGTGTGTACCAAATTTCAGCTCAATTGATTAAAGATAAATGCTTCAAAATTGAGTTGCAAGTTTCCACCTGAACATACATACATTCATTCATAAATACATACATACATACATACATTGCAAGTGAAATAAAAGCTTGTAATAAATGAAACAAATTTTAATTACCAATGTATTTTATTTGAATGAGGAATACTTTGAACATAATATGAGTCAGGGAAATTATTACAATTTTTTGTTGTTGTTATTTTAAAATAAACAGTGCTTGCAAAGTCACTTTTACTTGATTTACAGAACTTTGTATATGTAATATTAATTCAAAATTTTAGGTGGGCAGAGGTTTAGCCACAAAAATATTTTCTAACATACCATTTTCGGACCACCTGTTATTTAGTTTTAAAGCAATTATTTTTAAAAAGTTGGTTTAAAATAATTTATTTTAATGATAATGATAATCAGACTGAACTCATTTAAACTTTTAAGGATCTCCGGGATTTTTAGGTCTAAGCAGATTTTTTTTATTAATTAAATTCCTCTCGAGGAGAGTGTCTTCTGAAGAGCCTGATAATTCACATTGATCAGATTTTAACATTTTCAACATCTTCAGGCAGTTTATGCCGGAGTAGATGCCTCTTTAAACTGCCTTTACGAAAAGTCTGATAATCACACTGATCGCATTTAAATGTTTTAACATCTTCGGGATTTTTATGCCGCAGAAGATGCTTCTTTAAATTGCTTTTATAAAGAGTCTGATAATCACACTGATCACATTTTAACTTTTCAACATCTTCCGGATTTTTATGCCGGAGAAGATGCATCTTTAAATTGTCTTTTCGAGGAGTTTGATAATCACATTGATTGCATTTAAACTTTGTAACATCTTCGGGATTTTCATGCCGGAGAAGATGCTTCTTTAAATCGCCTTTTCGAAGAGTGTGATACTCACAATGATTGCATGAAAACTTTTCAACATCTTCGGGATTTTTATGCCGGAGAAGATGAATTTTAAAGACGTCTTTCCGAGAATTTTGATAATCACACTGATTACATTTAAACATATTATAACATAATTTTTCGGTCTTCCTTAAGTTTCGTTGCTGTAGTTTTTGATAAACGTTTTTGAATATACATTCTTTATGTTGGTTTTGACTAATGCTATTAGCCAACATCCTAAAAACAGTAAAAAAATTGTAATGCTTTATGTGGTATTTTTGCTCTAATCAATTAATTTACTTTTATTTGTTGTATATGATGCCTTTAACCAGTGTATTTTAATGTAATTTTTAATTTATTTAAATCTAGAAAAACGACGGAAATACACTGAATGGTAGAATTACGGAAAAATTACTCCTTTTTTTAAATATTTGTTTTATCATGTAAATATTGTAAAATATTTAAAGTGCAGTAAAACAATTCCCTTTCCTATACCGTGAAGATTTTGAATATAATTATATACATATAAACCTTCGTATTGAATTACTCTATCTATAAAAAAAACGCATTAAAATCCATTGAATAGTGATAAGAAACATAATTTAAAAAAATTGATACCCCTCAATTAAAAAAAACGCATCAAAATCCATTGAGTAATATCGAATTTTAAATGTAAACTATTTTTTTATACACTCTGTGTATGTTTTTTTGGATATTATTAAACATAAAAACCTTCCTCTTGAATCACTTTATCTAATAAAGAAAACCACATTAAAATCCATTGAGAATAGTAACGTCAATATCGAGTTTTAGTTATAGTTTATCCAAGATGGCCGACCCGTGCCCACTTCGTTGGGCGTTAATGTCTTTTAATCATAATAAAATATAGCCTATAACACTCCTAAATGGTGTAGCTTTCTGATTGTGAAAGAATTTTTACGATAGGTTCAGTACTTCCGAAGATTAGCGGCTACAAACAAGCAAACCATTGTTTACATGATTACTTATAGTTTCTAATTTATATTGTAAATTATAAGCGATGCACTTTTTTCTTTGCTTCAAGAACTTTGTTTGAGAATCAATGAAAGAGAGGCTGCTGCAGCAGTGTTTTGTGACCTGTCGAAAGCTTTTGACTGCGTTAATCACGAGATTCTGCTACAGAAACTAGAGCGTTATGGATGTAGAGACAATGTGTTAGGGTGGTTTAGGTCGTATTAGAGCAACCAAGAACAAATAGTTAAAATTGCGGGTGGGACTTCCACCAGGATGATATTTTCTTCGGATGTACCTCAAGGGTCTGTTCTGGGTCCACTCCTCTTTCTGCTCTATTTTAATGATACAACGAAGACTAATTTACACTTTAACTTTAACAATTTGAGAGATGTTTATTTGGGTGATCAGCTTATAGAGAGTAGAACCAGCGCAAGGTTTTTGGGTGTTACCTTAGATAATAATCTGAGCTTTGAGACCATATTGAAAATTTGGCAGGAAAGCTGACCAGGGGTTGCTATGTCATTCGCCTGACTTTTAGGAAACTGGGGTTGTCGGTTTCTAGGTCAGTATATTTTGCTCTTATGGAGACCCATTTAAGGTATGGTTTGCCATTTTGGGGTAGTTGCGTTAAAACTCTCTATACTTCAATATTTTTAATTCAAAAGTGGGCTGTTAGATGCATGTGCAATGCTAGTCCTAGAGAGTCATGTAAGTCGCTTTTCGGTAGACATAAAATATTAACCTTAACATGTTTGTATATTTTGTCTGTTTGTTTGGTTTTTAAAAGACAGGAAGAATATAGAAGAGAGGAGACGCCATATAACACTAGAAACTGTCATAATCTGGCCTTACCAATACATTCTAGTACACTCGTACGCAACTCTCTTCTGTACAATTTCAAAAAATGTTTAACCACTTACCTTTGTACATTAAATCTATATCAGATTATAAAAAAAAATTAAAAACCTACTATTGGGCAAGGTTTATTATGATGTAAGTGAGTATTTTTCTGACAGTTTTTAAGTTTAAAATGTAAAAAGTAGTTCCTGGAGTTTATTTTAACATTTTAATGTGTTTTACATATATATATTTAATTTGTAAATATTTGAACTATTCATTTTAAATCTTTGTCTACAAGAATTTTATTTTTCCTTAAGACCATAAAGAATATTTTGAATTTGATTATTGTAATATTATAAATAAATAAATATCTTAAAGGTAAACTATATTTTTCTTACTTTTGACATACCTAACTGCAATGTTGACAAATACTAAAAAAGTCCTTTTTCTCACTTCCTTATGTTGCAACCTTGTTTAGTTATAATTAATTAAAACCCGAATATTTTGTATCGCAACTAACAGTGTTCAAAATCAGGTATCAATAATTTTTAGAAAAAAATTCAAATAGCAAAAATCCCTAATATGCAGCTGTTTTCATAACTAGTATACCTTATGTCAGTTTGTTCCAAATCTTCCTCCTTAATGTCTACTTCCTCGTTTTTAATTTCCACTCTTCAAATTTAGTTTCATTATAACATCTGTAAAAAATTTAAAAAAAAATGTGTGAGAGTGTTTATACAATGGTGGAACTTTTTACATAAATGGTAAATTAACATTGAAGTGTATTTTTAACTTCTAAATACAATTATCAACATCTGAAGGAAAAACCTGTCCAATTTAAGAAATAGAATGAATTGGTAAAAAAACTACTTTTCATGTAAGATGTATATAACATTTGTAAGGTTTGTTATGATAGCTACAGGGACACTTTTAACATGGTTATTTGGTTTTTATGTTCTGATTTGTTTGATTGGTAATGAAATTATTATAAAATTAAAAATTATGTGGGAACTGCAGCACTGCCGGGCTCTAATACAGCCGTAAAGCACATATATTTTTTCTCAATCCCTGTATTATTTGTATAACTAACCTTATTCTGCTATTAGCACTGTAAAAATTACAAAAACTTCAGCACGTTGAGCAATATTATTTTGATTTCTGTATGAAAAAGAGCACATAATCTTTATTGGCTTTGTTAATAAGTAGTATTAATAATTTTTTTTGTTATATTTATTCCATGCTTAACACAAAAGTATTTGGTTGAAAAGCTAAACTTACTGTTTTTCAAATTCATCTTTTAAGGACATGTTTCCCCTGTTTCTTTACATTTTAAACCAATAGGTCCAATTCTAATGCTAATTTAAGTAATCATTTTGTAAATATAAAATAATTCGTCAATTTTAAATTATTGCTTTTTTGCAAGAGGTAAGGTTTATTCTGGCTCTTTTTAATAAAAAATATCGCATATTTTTTTGATAGGTCTCGGTACAGGAGTTTTAACCACAAAAGTTCCCTGGAAAGTTACAAATTCCACACAAGACAAAAAATAACCTAATACTTTAAAAAGTTGGAAAACGTGTTCATATTTGCAGAGGGTATACACTGTTAACCATGGACGGATAAACCTATAATTCGTAAGCCCTATCAAAAATAACGGCATACATCTCAAATTGTACACAGATAGTTTAAATCTTTATGACTAAAAAAGGCAAGGGGGATCTGAAGCAAAAAAATGTATTCAAACCAGTTTATACCAGATAATTACTTACTTATCTAAATCGGCCAAAGGTTCCAAAACATATTTCACATCCTTATTAGCATTACTTGGAGAGTGTTCAATGTCAAAAGCATGTCCTTCTGGCTCCATTTTTATTATCGAACAAGTGGAAGTCTTATTTTCTATAAACACATCATATTCAGGATCATTATATTCTTTCTTAATTAATCCCACGGACAAATCATTATCCAGTTCCCCAGATTTTTCAACTTTAATAAAAGAAGATGCCGAAAATGTTAATGAATTTCCTTTGTCACAGCCTATTTCCTCATGTATATTTTCTAACCCTATTTCCTTTGAAATGGTCGATGTCTCTTCGTGGGCACTGTTTTCCATTATAAATATTAGATATTTTGAAAAAGATGTAGTAAACACACTGAAAGCACAGAAAGGAAAATAGTAACCTAACTTATTAAGCCTCATCTACTTCTTCTGGATTATAACAAATTTTACACAATTTTCACAAGAATAAAAAACAAGTCCACCAAATAATGCACAAATGAAAAAATTGGATAATAAGATTCGTTTTACTAATTGGCTTTTATCCCAAAACCACAAAATAAATGCAAAACAGAAATGTAAACTAATTACTGATTGGTGCGTGATACGCATTTGGACTAGATATACACTCGACAAGCGGAAAAGAAGCCACTCCTATATTTATCTAAATAAGGCTCTTTCAAAAATTTGATCTGAAAAAAACTGATTGCCACTCGGCAAACTTTTTCTCGATAACTCAGACGGGCGATTTTTCCAAGATAAAACTTGGGTTATTTTCTAGAAACCTTCGACAACTCCGATTGTGACGAATTTTAAATACTGGGGTTTTTTGGGGCTCTGATCACGCATCTGAAAGAACTTTTTGGCGGAAACGTTTTGTTCTCTAGATATCCATTATCAAAGTTAAAATTTAAACTAATTTTACTTTCACTATATCCCTTCTTCTTTTTGCGTACAATTCTTGATTTAAAGCTAAAGTAGCTTACAATATTTGATTTTCACCCTTTAAAACCCCGTTTTTAAATCTATTTTACACCTTTTATAAGTAACGATCTTCCCTGTATACGGGGCTCATATTTGGTGGAGATATTTAATCGGGTACAATGTATCCTCCGGTATATTAATCTGCCGCGCTACAGTAACTTCCGATATCACCCTAGGGCTCCCCTACCATAATGGCATTAAGAATAAAAAGTTGATTTAAGCTATTGCTCTGTCTTACTAAGCGACAGAGAGGAGAAATTTGAGCAGAGTATGTGCGGCAGATGCAAGATCGTTTGACTAGGTAAGGTTGCCTCATTACGTCACATATGTACCGCACTGCTGGTTCCTTGGCGTCAACATAGCAAACAAGGATGTCTAGACGGATAATATTATGAGGGCGAAAGAGCGCGATATACAATATTTAAAATCAGCTAAAATAATCATTGTTAAATAATTTATTAATAGGAAATAAAGAAGTTACAGTAACAACTGGAATTAACAGTATTTAAAAGTATTTCTTTAATATTGACAAAAAACACAAACTACACTGTTAAAAACTTCATTAAATAATGAGCAAAATACATATGTGACGTATGATCCGCCATATTGCACGGCTTACGAGGCAACCTTACCTAGTTAAACCATCTTGCGGCAGATGCACCAAGTAATATATTAATATACGAACCAAAGTAACATAAAGTACGAATAAAGGACAAAAAAAAAACAAACGTGAAATATGTATATGAAAATGTAATTCTTATAACAATTTTTGTTGATATTTATAAGATATGATTAAAAATGAAAAAGACGATGATTAAAAATATTCTTTTTCTGTGTTCAAGTAAAAATATTTTATTTAATCTTCGTTTTTGGTATAGAGAGCATAACTATCTCAAATATTACCTTCGTGGAAGATATTGAAATAATAATATATAATAAAATATGCCATTAAATAAACCTCTCTAGGTTTTTTAATGGAAACATTAAATTCATTTTATTCAAACCTATTGTAGTTCATTATCATCTCTTATAAAAAATGTAGCATAGGAACTTGGATAGGAAACTAATGGTATTTTTATTATAATTATGTAGTGATTTTTTTATCTGCAAAGCTATAGAAATTTTTAAAGCAAAGATTAACTTTATTTATTGTGCTCTCTAAATATTGCAACTCCACTAAAAAAAGATAATATTTGTAAAAATGTTATTGTCTTCTGATAGATCCGTAGTTTCGATTACAACTTATAGGAAGAAACTGCAAGAAACTTACTAGTGATTAAAATGTTTTCAAAAAGCAATACAAAATTTATTTTATTTTTATTATGGATGGTGGAGGGGAGGATAACCATCTGAATGTTTTAAAAAGTGTCCGTCGAAAAGAGCAACTTAAGGTGGCGCCACAGTAGCCAGAGGAGATTTTTTAACCAATGAGCATGAATTATTAGAGTGAGATACTAAATGAAAAAGGACAGATAGATACAAATAAAAAAGGAAAGAAATACCAAAATCCCTCCACTGGCTACTGTGGCGCCATCCCAATTTGCTACATTCTGATGGCCACTTTTTCAACTTGTTCGCCATAAGAATTCCATAGAATTATTGCACAGTGAAATAAGGCCAGGCATTAATAATACCGGCCTTAGTTTGACATCTGAGCTTGCGCAGATGCATGGTAAGATAAGGACTCCCCTAATAAGTATAGTGCCCGGCTTTATTTATGTCAGTTTTAGGTCGTGCCTTATTTTGGTTTTATTTTAACTTCGGAACTGTTCGTCGAACCGAACTGCTGTCGATCACAAAATCGATAAGTTTTTAGAAGTAAAAATACTTAAAACCTTGCTTTTTCAAATGTATTTCTTTAATTGTGTTATAAAAAACCCTACAACACAAAACAATAAAGAAAAACTACTAAAATTTCTTCCCCTTTTTTTAAGGTTAATGGTACTGTCAACATGATTTGCAATAACTCTAAATTATGGGTACAAGCACTATTGAAATAAGGCCGGTATTAATAATTCCCGAGCTTAATAAGGCAACTTGCAATAATTCTCTTTATTTTTTTCTTCCAAACCGTTTTGTTGCTAGCAGTTTCTCAACTCAGATGAAAGTATCAAAACGCGCCTGTTATTGCCGATGAAATCTGATGACGTCATGTCCTGTACGGCTCAAGCTACTCGAAAATTATTTTAATAATTACCAAAGAAATAAAAAAGTTGTTTATCAATAGATTTTCATTGACATATGGTAACTGTTTCTCTCTACTTTTTAACACGCTTTTATTAACTTGGGTTGTCACTATCTATCTATCCATCTATCTATGTAACGGAATCTTTGAGCCTAATTTTTACCAACTTCAGCGATTCGATTTCTTTGAAACTTTGCACACGTATCAAGGACCCATGACAATGCAATAATCTGCAAACAGTATCCCGTTATCCTGATTAGGACCGTCAGGATAAATAAATTCCTTTACAGATCCTGTGTCTCTTGACAAAATGGCGAAGGAATTTTTTAGTAAATAAACTGGAGCATTTAACTAATTGATATATCGAACTAAAAAATGAAAAATAAATAATAGTTTAAAAAAACTAAAAAACACGCTTTCATATGCAACCGAACTAAAAATTAGAAAATAATTTTTCATTATAAAGAGTTTGTCACATCAGAGTAAAAAGCGTGGGGTGCATTTTACTATTTTTTCATAACTTTTCCCTCATAGATATTGGCAAATAGAATAATTATAACATTTAATATATTAAGCACCCCACGCTTTTTACTCTGATGTGACAAACTCTTTATAATGAAAAATTATTTTCTAATTTTTAGTTCGGTTGCATATAAAAGCGTGTTGTTTAAACTATTATTTATTTTTTTATCCTTATTACCAGTAAGTCAAAAAATTTAATAATATGGTGTTTATCTCATCGTAGAGTTGACGTTATTTCCGATGGAATCTGATGACTTCATTTCCATCAGAACTAATGTCGAGTTAAAAGACGTTAAAACGACTCAGGCTACTCGAAAATAAAAAGTATTTTATTGTATTAAAAAGAAATAAAGACGTTGTTTATTAAAAGATTTAAGGAAAAAAAAATCCAACAAATTTTAATTACTAATGTATTTTATTCGAATAAGAAATACTTTGAACAATGTGTCAGGGTGAATATTACGAGTTTTTATTTTGTTTTAATTTTAAAATGATCAGTTCCTACAAAGTTACTTTTACTTGTTTAAAATAATTTTCGGACAATATGTTTTTTAAAATACAAGTAGTTTGAAAATATTTATTTATACATTTTAAAGCTCTATTTACTAGTAAAAAAAAAAATAAAAACAAAAACAGATGTTAATAATAATTATTATTATACTAACATAGAGTGGAAGTCTTTACGGGCTTGGTCAACTGAGGAATCTTGGTTCTTGGGTTTGGACCACGTCAAATTAAAATGGTTAAACGACGTTCTACATCAATTGCACGAGGCATCTTCAGGGATCTGTACTTTGCAAGAATGGACAGAGCGAAACTTAAGGAAAAATACCTTATCCTTACCTTAAAATACTATTGGCCCCGACTTTCTGGTTAATTTGCATCAAAAACTACTATTAATTACTTAGAGCTAACACAGGCTAGCGCACGCTTTAAAAAAATAGCGCACCCATAGAACGGAAGATATTTTAATATCTATTCGGGGAAGGTAATGCCAGCCCCCAATAAAAATTACTGCTTTAAAATGCTGGCGCACATTCCTTAGACCCGGAGCAACCTAGAGCAGATCCTGTCAGTGGCCGGATCAAGCTTGAAGCCGTGAAGTCACCGGTTTAGCGCCAGGTTGGGGGGAGAAAGGCTCAAAATTAGGAACACAAAAAATAGAAGGTCTTCGTAAATTGTGGGGCTGTCGGTTAACCTGCGTACGGGCGGCAAGTGAACGTTAAAAGATGAGATTTAAGATGCAAGGACCTTTATTTATTTATTTTTTTAGTCGTCACTTTTAATTTGGATAGTTTTGTGTACTATACATAGGGACAGGCGCCAAGTTATGAGAAGAAAAGGGCGAGGTGAGGACTTTATTTTTTTATTCTTTTTCGTCTTTTAATTGGCCACTGGGTACTGATTTACCGCGGACACCTTCGGGATTTTTATGTTGGAGAAGATGCTTTTTAAAAATGTCTTTTCGAGAAGTTTGATAATCACATTGATCACATTTAAACTTATCAACATCTTCAGGATTCATATGCCGGAGAAGATGCCTCTTTAAAGTGGCTTTCTGAAGAGTCTGGTAATCACATTGATCGCATTTAAACCTTTCAACATCTTCAAGATTTTTATGCCGAAGAACATGCCTCTTTATATGGCTTTTCCGAAAAGTCTGATAACAACACTGCTCGCATTTAAACTTTTCTACATCTTCAAGATTTGTATGCCGGAGAAGATGCATCTTTAAATTGTCTTTCCGAAAAGCCTGATAATCACATTGATCACATTTAAACTTTTCAACATCTTCGGGATTTTTATGCTGGAGAAGATGCACCTTTAAATTGTTTTTCCTAGGAGTTTGATATTCACACTGATTGCATTTAAACTTTTCTACATCTTTCGTATTTTTATGCCGGAGAAGATGCATCTTTAAATGGATTTTCTGAAGAGTCCGATAATCACAATGCTCGCATTTAAACTTTTTAACATCTTCGGGATTTTTATGCTGGAGAAGATGCCCCTTTAAACTGCCTTTATAAAAAGTCTGATAATCACACTGATTGCATTTAAACTTTTCAACATCTTCGATATTTTTATGTTTGAGGAGATGCAAATTTAAATGGGTTTTCTGAAGAGCCTGATAATCACACTGCTCGCATTTAAACTTTTTAACATCTTCAAGATTTTTATGCTGGAGAAGATGCCTCTTTAAACTGTCTTTATAAAAGTCTGATAATCACACTGATCGCATTTAAACTTTTCAACATCTTCAGGATTTTTATGCTGTAAAAGATGCTTCTTTAAATTGCCTTTATAAAAGTCTGATGATCACACTGATCGCACTTATACTTTTTACAATCTTTGGGATTTTTATGCCGGATAAGATGTCTTTTTAAAGCTTCTTTATAAGGAGTTTGATAATGACACTGATCGCACTTAAACATTTCAACATCTTCGGTATTTTTATGCCGGATAAGATGCTTTTTAAACTGGCTTTTAGAAAAGTTTGATATTCACACTGGTTACATTTAAACATATAAACTTTTTCGGGCTTCTTTAGGGTCCGTTGCTGAATTTCTTGAGGAACAATTTCAATTAAACATTCTTTATCTTCTTTTTGGCTAATGTTATTAGGCAACATCCTAAAAACAGAAAGAAAGCTGTTATGTTTATTGTGGTATTTTTGTAATTAATGGATTAATTAACCTTTGGATATTTATTAAAGGAAATTTACGTTTAAATCGTTATTAAGGGTAAGATACTATTTTTATGTTTTTTTAAGTTATTTTATTTTATTTTATTTTTTGCAAGTATTAGTTTATTTTGTCAGATAAAATAAATATTATGGCAAAAAGGTGACGTCACAAACATAACCTATATTTTCGGGCAAATATCAACAATCGAGCGCTTCTTATTAAAAAGTTTATCCTCCTTGAGGTGACCCAACTTCAATATGACACTAAACAGCTGATATTGTGACGACATGGGTGTCCTTTTTTGTACCAATTTAAAGTGAACTATATAGTTTATACAATTGTTTAAATCTTTTTAATCCACTATTTACTTACAAATGTAAACACGATTAACACGATTTTTACAAAACAATAAAGAAAAACGACATTTTTTAAAAAGGATACTCGACGTAACATCTATCGGCTGTCAAATAAAAAATTAGGCCACATTGTGACAAGTCAGCGGAAATATATAACAGTGTGACGGGTTAGCTAGTAAGAAATAAGCCTGTCTTATAAAGTCAGTGTTTCCATCTCGCATTGCAAGCAGTAATTCCCATACTCGATTCCAAGCGAATACCTATACGTATTTATTATTTGTGTCAGGTAGTACTCAGCCGCTTAACCGCTGGGTGAGCGGCTCAAAGTGTCAAAACTATCAAAATAAAGCCACCCTATTGGTTTGAATTGACAGCTTTAACACTCCGCTTACAGCACCTGAGTACTCCTGAATGCGCCGCATTATATGGGTGGGTTGCCATATGTGTAAAACAGTAAAAAGCTGCTGGTGACGTAATCACCATCTAGACCCCCTCACCCCCATGTCATCAAAAAAAATGCAAAACCAAGACCCCCGCCCCGCTCCCCTATAGTCAATCAATCATTTATTAGTCTATAAAGATCATAAACATGACATTAGACAGGTCAAGAATAAAATACTATAATAAGATGAAATAAAATAAAATAAGACTAACATAGATCGAAATGTAATAAAGACAAGTCAAATCTCAAAAAAGACATGACAAACCTTACAAACAACACGATCAATAAAATAAAACAAAACTAACAAGTTAAAATTTTGACTAAGACTTCATTTCCAAAGATCATAAGATTTTACTGGACAAACTTTATACTTATGATGTACATGGTTTACTACTGAACTGGTTTAGATCTTTTCTATCCAAAAGAAAGCAAGTAGTTAAAACAAATAACTTTGAGTCGAAAGCTTTTGATGTTTCCTCTGGAGGACACATTTCTCCTTTATTGTTTAATATTTTTATTAACGATGTGGCTGACTGCTTTAAATTCTCTAAATTCTTATTGTATGCCGATGATTTAAAAAAATTTCTTAAGATAACTAGCGGACAGGTTGTTATTAATTTACAGGCGGACTTGGATAGGTTTTATCATTGGTGTACAAGAAACCGAATGATTCTAAATATAAAAAAATGCACATCAATCCAGTTTAGTAGATCTCTAAACATACATAAATTCTATATTCTGCGAGAATTTCTTGATAGAAAACTAATTATTCAAGTGTACAAAGCTTTGGTGGAATCCTTAATTAGATACAGTATAATTTTTTGGGGTGGAGCCCACCAGAGAAATATACAGCCACTAGGCACTATACAAAATTACATCTTGAAAGTTGCATATAAAAAAATATACTTTATTCCACAAATCTACTCTATAGTGCAGAAGTTGTCAATTTAAAACTTCTTTATATACACTCCGTGTATAGTGCTTTTATAAACTCAAGAAAAACAATACAGAATTAACTAGACAAAATACAAATAATAATTTAACATTGCCAGTGAGTAACAGAACCATTAACTTAAAATTCATAGACTACTTAGCACCCAAATTTTATAATCTACTACCAAAACAATTAAAGGAAATAAAAAATAAAAAACGATTTAATAAGTTAAGTAAGAAATACATCTATGAAAATCTTGATACTTTTTGCAGTTTGTGGTAGGACCCTAGGTAATAGTTCGATATAGCGGTTTTCGCTATTATAAGAGATTTTCGAAAAATTCTTTTCAGGGCGTTTCTATAGGTCGTTTATGACACAAATCTGTGTGCGCGTTTTCCAAAATCCATTTCTATAATTTATTATTAATAAAAACATATTTACGGGACGGTGGAGTGAACAGGGGTGCTGGGTGGGGACAAAACAGTATAAATCCAACGTCAAACACAAGAAAACATTAATACACTGCACTCGGGGCACATGAAAAATGTAAATTAATTTTGAAAAGTATTAAATTTTTCGAAAAACTATCCCACACATATGACATATTTCGTCCGCCATTAATTAAAGAAGGAAAATAGGCGCATTCATTTTGGTCAGCTGATAACATGAAGTTCGTCATTATAAAAATGACAGTCTCGATAGAAGCAGCGTTGCCAAACTTCTTATGAAGAATTAACACCAAGCCTATTTCGGGGATTATCCACCATTTCCTTGAGAAACAATGGTATTTTTTGTAGAAATGCCTCCTTCTTTATGTTTAGGTATTTTCCTTTTTTCTCTACAAATTATAATAGGAAGAAGGAATAACTTTATTTTTCGTATAAATTTTGTCCTGTATCTTCCTTTTTTTAAGCTATTGACACTGTCTCACTATATTTGGCAACATCGCAAGACATTTACAGTTCTATTGCAAACTCTTCTTTTTATGCAGTGACAGCCATGGCGGGATTGTTGTACTATTATTTATTTTTATTTGTTTTAAACAATTTTTGGACATTTTTGTAAACAGAAAGTGCGGTGTGTACTGTGATATACTGTTTTTGGGTGTTTATTGTAGGATTTCTACTGTTTCGTCCCCACCCAGCACCCCTGTTCACTCCACCGTCCCGTAAATATGTTTTTATTAATAATAAATTATAGAAATGGATTTTGGAAAATGCGCACACAGATTTGTGTCATAAACGACCTATAGGAACGCCCTGAAAAAGAATTTTTCAAAAATCTCTTATAATAGCGAAAACCGCTATATCGAACTATTACCGGACCCTATTGTTGGCTATCCTCTGTTGTGATGTAGTGACTGGTATTATGTTTTATTTGTTTTTCTTTTTTTGTCGGGTTGTAATACCCTTGTGATAACTATAGATTATAAGTATTATATGTATATATTGGCAATATAAGCTAACTATTACTCATGAGTACATACAGATGCTTCAATACATCTAGGTACTCAAACAATAAATATTTTTAATAATGTAGAATAATAAACACATGTATAACTTGTAAAATTTTGGTAATATATTATTATTATATTATATTATTATTATTATATCAACCAGCTTTAGAATAAATAAAAAAATTGAGGATAATTTTAAAAAATAAATATAGCCTTAACCACATTTTTTTAGGTAACCCTGTTGCAATACCTTTGTTTAAATAATATATTTAATATAAAATAATTTTTATCTGGTAAACACATGGGTGCAGGTAGCTTCCTATTCAGATATTAGACTACTAATATAAAACTGTTACCATAACTAGCATACCTTATGTCAGTTTGTTCCAAATCTTCCTCCTTAAAGTTTACTACCTCGTTTTTAATCTCCACTCTTCAAATTTAGTTTCATTATCAAATCTGTAAAAAAATGTTGTGTGGTTTATTGAATGGAGGAACTTGTTACATATATGGTAAATAACCAAGAAAGGGTCTTTTAAATTATAAATTCAATTTTTAATATCTTTAGAAAAAACACTAGGGGTGTGCGAATATGGATCGAATCGAATATTAATATTCGATTAGAAATTCAAATCGAATAATTCGAATTATTCGAAATTCGACGAATAATTCGAAAAATTTCCAATAGTTCGAAACTTTTCGAATAATTCCAAAATTTCTGAATAATTCACGAATAATGCGAACTATTCACTAATTATCAAAATATGAATGGATTCTTTATTTCATCCAATTGAGATTCCATAACATCGGGCATCAAAATATTCTACTGACCCATAATATCCTTTTTGCTTAAAAATTAATTATCTAAAGAAAACAATTGCTAAATTTTTTATTTAAATATAAATATGTATAAAATAAAATCCTCTTTTTTATTTTGTCAAGAGTAGCAAAAACTAAAAAACGAAAAATAATTAATAGTTTAAAAAAACTAAAAAACACGCTTTTATATGCAACCGAACTAAAAATTAGAAAATAATTTTTCATTAAAAAAATATTGTCATTTCATAGTAAAAAGCGTGGGGTGATAAATATATTAAATGTTATAATTATTATATTTGCAAATATCTATGATGGAAAAGTTATGAAAAAATAGTAAAATGCACCCCACGCTTTTTACTATGAAATGACAATTTTTTTTTAATGAAAAATTATTTTCTAATTTTTAGTTCGGTTGCATATAAAAGCGTGTTTTTTAGTTTTTTAAACTATTAATTATTATATTTTTAATATAAAATTTTTAAAAACCCTGTACAAAATACAAAAGATAAATTATTTTTCAAGTTTAGTAACAGATTAATAAAATACCCTGTATGATGAATATGCAAAATACAATAATTTTCAACATTTTAAACACATTGTATTAAGGGTATTTTTTAAAAAGTCCAAAAAGTTTATATGTATATGTATACCATACATTTTAGCCTTACTTTTGTTGGCCGGATATACCTAAACATCCTGTAAATAGGAATTAAAAATTTTCAAAATACTCTTTTTTATTTAAAATATTTAATTAAAAACATATTGTTCTTAAGAAGAACGTGGTTTTATTTACAAATTTTTGTTACAGCCCTGTATAATGCAATGAAAACGATTGTTTATGCCGATGATACAAATTTTTTAATTTCCGAATCCACTATGGAAGCAACCGTTACAAGGGCAAATCAATCGGTGGTTGAATTTAGTGACTGGTGTAAAAATAATGGGCTAGTATTAAATGCAAGCAAGACATTTTTATGAATTTCCTTCCAAAGAATGCAACAATTTCCCAGAGTTGGTTAATTAAAGCAAATCATCAATCTATCGCTCAGGTTGAAAATAAAAAATTTTTGGGGGTTACATTGGATCAGAAAATGACATGGGAGAGCCATATTAACAATTTAACAACTAAATTAAGTAAATCTTGCTTCTTGATTCGATACTTAAGGGTATCCGTTTCGCTAAATGTGTTAAAATTGGCATACTATGGTTTGGTTCAGTCACATATATCATATGGTTTAATATTTTGGGGAGCTTCAGCATATGTTAATAGTTTTTGTTTTGCAGAAAAGGATTGTCAGATGTATGTTAGTTACCACCGGGTGCGCATTGCCGACCAGCATTTATAGATTTAGGAATTTTAACTCTCCCGTCTCTCTAAATATACCTTCTAATAATTTATGTAAGACAGAGTGAGGCTGAATTTGAAAGGAACTCTGATATTCACAATTATAATACAAGAACTAATAACCACCTACATCTTACATATTCTCGCTTAAGTGTCGGCCAGAGTTCTCCGACATTAAAGGAATTATTTTTATAATAAATTTTTGCAACTTTTTGGTAATTTTGAAAATAATACGCTTCTGAAGAGTACCTTACAGAATTTCTTAGTGGAACAAGCCCGATGTAAATGAGTTTAATGAAAGTCTGTTATCATTTAAGTGTGTAGCAAATTAGTATTTTAATCTCTTAGGAGCATAATAGTGCTTATTTTATTTTATTTATATATTTTTGAATCTAGACTTAGTGTATGTTTGTATGACAAGTCCGATAAGCTATTTCTTTTATTTGTAATGGCTTGAGTGATGAATAAAGATTACTTTACTTTACTTTACTTTATAGAATATTGATATTCGATTCGATACAAATACAATTCGAATTATTCGCACACCTCTAAAAACACAGATAATCCACTTTTAGTAGTGAAATTTTCAATAATGGCTACACTTTCAATATGATATGTTTGGTTGGTAACAAGAATGATATAAAATTTAAAAATACAAATTTTGCTTTTACAACTACTTACTACAACTGACTTTTTAACTTTTAATAATGGGCACAATCAGGGAGCTACAGCTGTGCATCACTTTAATACAGCAGAGAAGGCATTAGGTATCCAAATTTCTAAAAATTTAGTTATTTGAGCAATATGATTCTGATTCCTGATAATAAGTATAATGAATCACATAGTCTCAATTGGCAATGTTAATAAGTTTTATTAATTAATTGTTTTTTGTTATAATTTTCCTATGCTCAATACAAAACTATTTGGTTACAAATCTAAAATAAATCTTTTTTCAAATTAACCTTTAAGGACACTTTTTTCCTGTCTTTTGTTGCTAGTTTATCAATTTAGTTAATATGGTAATTATTTAGAATACGGTTTTCTGCTACTTTTAGGATTTTTTATAAATTATTGATACTTACATATTTTAGACACTCTTCTAAATAAAACGTAACTGGCGCACATCCAAAATATTCCGTTTAAAAAAACATATCAGTAAACAAACTTAAGGGACTGGGGAGTGAAAAGGAGTGCTGGGCAGAGTAAAATTGGTAAAACGAGTTAATGAAACTGAAAATCACATGTAAAATGAAGTAAAAATTAAATTTTTTCCACATATTTTTGAAAATAAAGATATTTTCATAACCTAAAAGTGGAAAGAAAAACGACTAAAAACATCAGTTATACCATGCTCAATATGGAAAGCATTTGGCAACATCGGAAGGGCTGATTCTATTTATAAGTGTATAAAAGAAAGAATTCACACAAACTGGATTCATAAAGTGTCTCTGGTGTAATTAAAGGATTAAAAAAAACGTTGACTAACAAGAACTAACCTGAGTGGCTTTCCAGTGAAGCAAATAGAGCGCTCCCGAGTAGCTCAGGAGCATTTCATTCTACTTTATGGCGTTCCAGTGACGGAAAGTGTTATGCACCTGAGCTACTCCGTTTTCCTTTCCCCTTGCCCCTCATGCACCAACCCCTCTTTTGGCTTTTGTGCTTCAAATGTGGTTTTTATGGTTAAGGATGGATTTTTTAAAATTATTTATTTAAAATGGAATTAGGTATTAAAAAGAGATTATTATTATAAAGCCAAGAAAGGTTAAAAACAACGAAATTTTAAAATTTCTTAAAGTATATCTCTTTCCTTGTCTAAGGATGCGTTTCAGTGACTAACTTTTTAGAGCAGTTCAAGAGCTTCAAGCCCTGGAGCGTGACTCACAAAAATTTTCGTCACTGGAAAGCTACCCTGACCACCCTTTATAATCCCTCTTTTATTAATAAACATTTATACATCGTTGCCAATTGTCCATAATAAAACTGGACAAATGCCAAAAAATAATAATTTTTTATTATAAAAAAAAATAAAAAAAAATCATAACTGCACCTTCATATTATTATTAAGGACAACTAATAGATAACAACGTCAAAATATTTTAAAAAATCGTTAAAATAGCAGAAAACCGTATACTAAATAATTACCGTTAATATAAAATAATTTGTTACTTTTAGATTATTGCTCTTTTGAGAGACATAGGTTTTATTCTTGATACTTTTAATAAAAAAGTTGCATAAGTTTTAGGAAGAATTCGGGGATACAAATTCCCAACAAGACAGAAAACTAACCTACTTAAAAGTACCCTAAAAATTTGGAAAACGTGTGTTTATAACTGCAGAGGATATACACTGTTACCCATAGACAGATTAACCTATAATTCGTAAGACCTATCAAAAATAAGGGCTATACATCTCGAACTGTACACAGATAGCTTAAATCTACATGACTCAAGAAAGGAAAAGGGGATTGCAAAAAAATTTAAAAAAAAAAATGTATTCAAACCAATTTATACTTGAAAATTACTTACTTATCTAAATCCGCCAAAGCATCAGAAATATATTTCACATCATTATTAGCCTTACTTAGAGAGTGTTCAATGTCAAAAGCATGTCCTTCTGGCTCTATTTTTATTAATGAACAAGTGGAAGTCTTATTTTCTATAAACACATCATATTCAGGATCATTGTATTCTTCTTTAATTAATCCCACGGATAAATCAATATCCAGTTTTCCAGAATTTTCAACTTTAATAAAAGAAGATGCCGAAAATGTTAATGAATTTCCTTTGTCACAGCCTATTTCCTCAGGTACATTTTCTAACCCTAGTTCGACGGTCTCCTTTGAAATGGTCGATTTCTCTTCGTGGTTCTCCATTTAATATATATGAGATATTTCAAAAAAATGTAGAAAAACAGTGCAAGCACAGGCAGAGAAACAAAATTAAGCCTTATCTACTTGCTCTGAATCATAACAATTTTTACACAATTTTCACAGGAAAAGACAGACGATACCACCTAAAGCACAAATGCTGATTACCACAAAATACAAAAGGTTAGTTCAGGTTACAGTGACGCAAAGAGAGCGCTCCCGAGTAGCTCAGGAGCATTTCGTTCTACTTTATGGCGTTCCAGTGACGGAAAGTGTTATGCACCTGAGCTACTCCGTTTTTCTTTCCCCTTGCCCCTCATGCACCAACCCCTCTTTTGGTTTTTGTGGTTTAAACGTGTTTTTTATGATTAAGGATGGATTTTTTAAAATTATTTATTTAAAATGGAATTAGATATTAAAAAGAGATTATTATTATAAAGCCAAGAAAGGTTAAAAACAACAAAATTTTAAAATTTCTTAAAGTATGTCTCTCTCCTTGTCTAAGGATGCGTTCCAGTGTCTAACTTTTTAGAGCAGTTCAAGAGCTTCAAGCCCTGGAGCGTGACGCACAAAAATTTTCGTCACTGTAAAGCTACCCTGAGTGGCTTTCCAGTGACGCAAATAGAGCGCTCCCGAGTAGCTCAGGAGCATTTCGTTCTATTTTATGGCGTTCCAGTGACGGAAAGTGTTATGCACCTGAGCTACTCCGTTTTTCTTTCCCCTTGCCCCTCATGCACCAACCCCTCTTTTGGTTTTTGTGCTTCAAACGTGTTTTTATGGTTAAAGATGGATTTTTAAAAATTATTTATTTAAAATTGAATTAGATATTAAAAAGAGATTATTATTATAAAGCCAAGAAAGGTTAGAAACAACGAAATTTTAAAATTTCTTTAGTATCTCTCTTTCCTTGTCTAAGGATGCGTTCCAGTGACTAACTTTTTAGAGCAGTTCAAGAGCTTCAAGCCCTGGAGCGTGACGCACAAAATTTTTCGTCACTGGAAAGCTACCCTGATTAGATTCAGAGTGGCTTTCCAGTGACGCAAACAGAGCGCTCCCGAGTAGCTCAGGAGCATTTCGTTCTACTTTATGGCGTTCCAGTGACGGAAAGTGTTATGCACCTGAGCTACTCCGTTTTTCTTTCCTCTTGCCCCTCATGCACCAACCCCTCTTTTGGTTTTTGTGCTTCAAACGTGTTTTTTATGGTTAAGGATGGATTTTTAAAATTATTTATTTAAAATGGAATTAGATATTAAAAAGAGATTATTATTATAAAGCCAAGAAAGGTTAAAAACAACGAAATTTTAAAATTTCTTAAAGTATCTCTCTTTCCTTGTCTAAGGATGCGTTCCAGTGACTAACTTTTTAGAGCAGTTCAATAGCTTCAAGCCCTGGAGCGTGACGCACAAAAATTTTCGTCACTGGAAAGCCACCCTGGATTCGTATTACGGCAACACAGAGTTTCTTTATTAATCGACTTTGACGGCAACAAATCGAATTGGCGCGAACACGATCTGTCAAATGCTTCTAAATCGATACCACGGGGCTATACAGACGCGTTCTGCAATTGCCTCTCAGATGCGAGGAGATTTTGTTGACGACATTTCAGATGAGACGGAGCTATCGGCAATTAACGAACGCAAATATAATATCCAGATGAAAATACATAACCTCGTTTTTTTACTTTGCTGGTACTTATTTATTGTTTGCTTATTATCAGTGCCAATTACCATTACCAAAGCACTTACAGTTGTTTATTGTTTAGTTAGTTTTTGGTTAGATTGTTTTAAAAAGTCATAACTATGGATGGTGGAGGGAGGATAACCATCTTTTATGGCGGACAAGTTGAAAAAGTGGCCATCGGAATGTAGCAAATTGGGATGGCGCCACAGTAGCCAGTGGAGGGATTTTGGTATTTCTTTCCTTTTTTATTTTGTATCTATCTGTCCTTTTTTATTTTTATCTCACTCTAATAATTCATGCTAATTGGTTAAAAAATCTCCTCTGGCTACTGTGGCGCCACCTTAAGTTGCTCCTTTCGACGGACACTTTTCAAAACATTCAGATGGTTATCCTCCCCTCCACTATCCATAGTCATAACTCAAGATCGTTTGACTAGGTAAGGCTGCCTCATTACGTCACATATGTACCGCACTGCTGGTTCCTTGGCGCCAACATAGCAAACAAAGATTATTCATTGTTAAATAATTTATTAATAGGAAATAAAGAAGTTACGGTAACAACTGGAATTAACAGTATTTAAAAGTATTTCTTTAATATTGACAAAAAACACTAACTACACTGTTAAAAACTTCATTAAATAATGAGCAAAATACATATGTGACGTATAGTCCGCCATTTTGCAAGGCTTAAGTGGCAACCTTACCTAAACAAACGATCTTGTCATAACTAATTTAAAAATTTTGAACAAAAAATAAACAAATCAGTATAATTAGCAGGCAAAACAAAACTATTTCCTAATTAGTTAACTAGTATCCAAATCACTATGAAATGGTGCTTACTTCCTCGCACGATTATTTCGTCATATTCGAGAGAGTACAGATGAAAAGCTACAGTAGGATTATTTCATTTAAGTTTAACTTTCCTCAAGAATCCTATGATCTTCGAAAGCATAGACTGGAATTGGACTCCCTGGCGGATCGCAAAATAAAAACTGATATATTTTTTTTCTGTTAAAATTAATTAATGGAAGCATTAATTGCCACAGCCTTTTAAGTAAAATTAATTTTCGTGTTCCCCCATGGAACACAAGAGAAAATTCTTTTCTGGCCGTATACGTTCATAGAAGCAACTATGGCAGATTTTCTCCGATCACAAGAATTCTTAGGAATGGAAATAAGGTAGACAAAGACTTTTAGTTATTCCTTTAATTTATTTAAATAAAAAAATGTCATGCGTCTTAAACTGTGATATGTGTGATGTGATAACATTAGATTATTTATTTTTAGTGCAATTTATATACTGTTACTTAATAATTGTGCATATTTAATTTATTTGTAAAACATGTTAATTTGTAAATGGGTTTTTCCCGTAAATAAATAAAAATAAAATTAAATTAAAATGTTTTATTAGCAACAAGTGCTATAAATAAATACAAAAAATAAATAATAATTTTAAACTACTTATAATACTCAACAATCAATAATTTTCTGTAATAAACTCTATACTTAGTCTACGAAATTCATTCACATTTAAAGCAGACCCGATATATAAAGGCAACCCAAGCAGCAAGCTGACGTCTTATTGACGTCTCTTTTAAGTCATTTTTGGTCACATTTGGTCAGCAAAGACGTCATAAGGTGACGACAAAATGACGTTAAAATATGCTGTCTCACACACAGTCACAGACAAAAGACCTCCCGTTAATGACGACATAATGACGTCTTTAAGATAACGAAAAATTGACGCATATACTTTTTTAAAGCTAAAATGATGCGATATTTTATTTGAAAATTGAAATAGGAAAAAACTCCTTACTGCATGCAATTTCCTTGCAATGCAAGGTCGCATCTCTCGGGACACTGTCCAACTTGGAGATGCAGATTTTTACACTAGCCGAAGATATTTCTTTCAAAGCTAAGTGAGATCACCAACCGCAGACCGCTCTCGAACTATTTTTGTCTAAAGGGTACGGTTTAGGCAATAAAAAGAGAAGATGTTGAATAAACGTAGTAGTTTGTTGTCCATTACGCCATCTATCGGTAGAGTTTTTTTCTATTTTAATTTTGTAAAATTATTAGTCCTATTTTTCTGTCATATGATATTTCAGTTGGCTTTTGACACGAATCATATAATGTCTCAAAATTTTTCTGGCGGGTTTTCTAAACATGACGTCATTAGTTTTTATAGATATAGAAATATATATAACAATGACGTTAAAATGACGTCATAATTTTGGTCTGATGACGTCCTATGATCAAAAATGACTTAAAAATGACGTCATAATGACGTTCGCTTGCTGCTTGGGAATTTATTATACTCAACTAAACCACTATAAACAATGAATTTTGTGTACCACTTTTCTTGGCTATAGGAACATAAATATTTGTGGCAGTTCTATTCCTCTTTTTCTGCAAGAACAACATATTTTTTTCGGGGTCAAAGATTTTCACTCCTTGCAAGCAATCTTTTTCGGGAAAGTGTAACTAACTTAATCTCAAAGCAAGATTATGTCTTCTCTGTCAAAATGCCTAACTTTTCATTTAACAGCCGATAGATGTGACGTCAAAGGTATCCTTTTAAAAAATGTCGTTATTTCTTTCCGTTTCGTAAAAATCGTATTTATATTTATGAGTAAATAGTAGAATAAAAAGAGTTTTACAATTGTATAAATTCTATTTTTAATTTTAAATAGGTTAGAAAAAGGACTCCCATGAGGTCACAATATCAGCTGTTTACTGCCATATTGAAGTTGGGTCACCTTCAACAAGGACTGAATGCCAAACAGAGCTTAAGTTAAACAAAGTTTGGATAGATAGTTAAAGCAAGGCCAGGGATTCAGTTTCACCTCTAAACCAAAATTCAAAAAGATTAGAAATCGATTAACTCTCAAAAATCGCTCACGCCAGCTTTACATTCTATTTTTCTAGGTAAAAGTTAATCTAAAAATTTGTTGCTGCTTACGAAATTGTTTGTCAAGGTGTAAAGAGTCAGTAACAAATAATAAACCGGAAGTCAAGAAAGATTGGAGATCGGTTAACACACAAAAACCGCTCACGCCAGCTTTACACTCGATTTTTCTAGGTAAAAGTTAATTTAAAAAATTGAGCTGCTAAGAAAATTGTTTGTCAGGGTGTAAAGAGTCAGAAACAAATTATAAATCAAAAATCAAGAAAGAGTGGAAATCGGTTAACTCACAAAAACCGCTCACGCCAGCTTTGCACTCGATTTTTCTAGGTAAAAGTTATTATAAAAATTTGTTGCTGTTCACCAAATTGTTTGTTAAGGTGTCAAGAGTCAGCAACAAATTATAAACCGAACGTTAAGAAAGATTAGAAATCGGTTAACCCACAAAAACCGCTCAGGCCAGCATTATATCCGATCCTACTAGGTAAAAGTTAATCTATCAGTTTGTTGCTGCTCACGAAATTGTTTGTCAAGGTGTAAAGAGTCAGCAAGAAATTATAAACCGAAAGTAAAGAAAGACTGGAGATCGATTAACTCAAAAAACCGCTAACGCCAGCTTTACACTCGATTTTTCTAGGTAAAAGTTAATTTAAAAATTTGTTGCTGCTTACGAAATTTTTTGTCAAGGTGTAAAGGGTCAGCAACAAATTATAAACCGAAAGTCAAGAATGATTAGAAATCGGTTAACTCACAAAAGCGCTTATGCTAGCTTTACACTCGATTTTTCTGGGTAAAAGTTAATTTTTCTATACTATAATAAACAATTTAATAAGCAAAAACAATTTTTTAGAATTTTAGTTTAGAAAAATCGGGTGTAAAGTTAGCATACATAGTCAGTATTAACTTTGTCAAAATTTAAAAAAAAAAGTTATTTCTAAATTTACAATCTCCAATCTTCCCTGATTTTTGGTTTTTAATTTGTTTCTGGCTTTTTACACTATAACAAACAATTTATTAAGCAGAAACAATTTTTTAAATTACTTTAATTTGGAAAAGTCGGGTGTGAAGTTAGCAGAGTCAGTATTAACTCTGTCAAAATTTAAAAAAAAAAAATGTTATTTCTAAATTTACAATCTCCAATTTTCCCTGATTTTTGGTTTTTAATTTGTTTCTGGCTTTTTACACTATAACAAACAATTTATTAAGCAGAAACTAATTTTTAAAATTACTTTAATTTGGAAAAGTCGGGTGTGAAGTTAGCAAGTCATACGTTTTTTTTTTTTTTGAATAAAAACAAATTAACACTTTATGTAAGATTTATTTTTTTAACAAAATATTATACATTAATATTTTATACAAATACGTAAAATATATTTAATGAATATCTTGCTGGAGGTAAAAACACAATGAACCAATAGAGGATTTCTGTGTGCGTCACTCCATATTTAAAAAATCTCCTTGAGCTGTAAGACAGACAAATGACCAGTTTAAAAAGTATTAATAGTGATAAAAATTATACTAAAGCGAAAAAATAAAAAGGCCTAAACACTAAATAACTGACCCAGTTGAGGTACAAACCAAGATTAGAGTGTGTCTACTTAAGTTCGTACCATAAGGCAAACTTATTAATTTTACGAAAAAATTCAACCATTCCATATTAATTGTTTTCGGTGGTAGGTATATGAAATATCTTAAAAATTATTAATTTTTCTTAAGAGAAAAGTACACTTATTTTTGGTTTTTAATTTGTTTCTGGCTTTTTACACTATAACAAACAATTTATTAAGCAGAAACTAATTTTTAAAATTACTTTAATTTATAAAAGTCGGGTGTGAAGTTAGCAGAGTCAGTAATAACTTCGTCAAAATTAAAAACATTCGTTATTTCTAAATTTTCAATCTGCAATCTTTTCCGATATTCGGTTTTTAATTTGTTTCCGGCTCTTTACAATATAAAAAACAATTTTTAAGCAGAAACAAATTTTTAGATTGACTTTAATTTGGAAAAATCGGGTGTAAAGTTAGCATAGTCAGTATTAACTTTGTCAAAATTTAAAAAATTAGTTTTTTCTAAATTTCCGTTTTCAACCGTCCCGGATTTTCGGTTTTTAATTTGTTTATGACTCTTTACACTATAACAAACAATTTTATGAGCAGAAACAAATTTTTAGATTGACTTTAATTTGGAAAAATCGGGTGTAAAGTTAGCATAGTCAGTATTAGCTTTGTCAAATTTAAAAAAAAATCGTTATTTCTAAATTTCCGATTTCCATTCGTCCCTGGTTTTCGGTTTATAATTTGTTTCTGGCTTTTTACACTATAACAAACAATTTTATAAGCAGAAACAAATTTTAAGATTGACTATAATTTGAAAAAATGGGCTGTAAATTTAGCATAGTCAATATTAACTTTGTCAAAATTAAAAAAATTCGATATATCTAAATTTTCAAACTCCAATCATCCCTGATTTTCGGTTTTTAATTTGTTTCTGGCTCTTTACACTATAACAAACAATTTTAGAAGCAGAAACAAATTTTTGGATTGACTTTAACTTGGAAAAATCGGGTGTTAAGTTAGCACAGTCAGTATTAACTTTGTCAAAATTTCCAATCTGCAATCGTCCCTGATTTTCGGTTTATAATTTGTTTCTGTCTCTTTACACTATAACAAACAATTATATGGGCAGAAACAAATTTTTATGTTAACTTTAATTTGGAGAAAATCGGGTGTAAAGTAAGCATAGTCAGTATTAACTTTTGTCAAAATTTAAAAAAATCGTTATTTCTATATTTCCGATCTTCAATCGTCTTTTGATTTTCCGTTTATAATTTGTTTCTGGCTCTTTATGTGTTATATCCGATAACAACAGGGTCAACCAAAACATGTTTAAAATGTTGTCCGAAACTACAATTATTAAAAATCCCAAGTTTAACAATGAAGTGATTTTTCTTTTTTAACGATTTTGTGCATATCTTTAAAAACATTAAAAATAACTGGCTTAATCTGAAAGATATTAAAAAGGCCTTTATATATCCATCATTTGAGAATTTTTCCTTTAAGTTAAAAGCCTGTTCTGCCCACCCAAGAAATGTTTATTGTTTGAAACAAAACCAACTCACAAAAAGAGCATATAAGCTGAATAAAAAATCATTGTATCCAAATATCTTTGAAAAGCAAAAAGTAATTTTAACATTTTTTACGAATCAACCATTGTCACTCTAAATTGTTCAGTATATAAGGGCACCAAAGAATTTTTGAAAATTAAAAAAATATTATTTTTTTTTTATTTATTCAAAAATTACAAAACAAAAACCATTAGGCTGGTGGTTGTGCAGATATTAAGAAAAATAGTCATGTCTACGTACTTGTATAAAGAAAAATAATTATAACAATACAGAAACATAGTGGAATGATAGTAAAACATCACAGAGGCTATCACATAATTTTAGATTAGATATATATATATATATATATATATATATATATATATATATATATATATATATATATATATATATATATATATATATATCACATAAATAAAGATTTTAAAAATGCATGATACAAACATACAGGGTGACAATTTGAAAACGAACAGCATTTAATATTGCCTCTACCACTGATAGTATGTAAATTTGGCGAAACACATCAATTTACATGTGAAGGGGGACAATTTTTGATGCATTTGTTGTCGTGTTACTTTCAACCCCCTGACCCCCAGTGCACCTACCCCTAAAATTTTAAATGGCAACCCCTATTGCTTTTACCATTTTTGTGTTCCTAAAATTCTCCATAAACGGCATTTAATTTTTTTTCAAAATCCTTTAATAATCAGATGATATCTTTTTAGAACCAAAGGTTATTAACTGGCTTTTGTTGGAATTTATTATCATTTTATTTTTAGTTGCCCACTCAAAAACGCGGAGCAGATCCCTCTGGAGTCCCTCACGAGTTTGCACGGGTCTCAATTATTCTATAGATGATGCAATCGTCTGCTAACCAGAACTTCAGAGTTCATTTTGTGAAAGATGTCTGATCAGATCAGGCTGAAGAGCCTGGTATTCACACTGATCGCATTGAAACTTTTAAACATCTTCGGGATTTTTATGCCGGAGAAGATGAATCCTTAAATTGTTTGTTCGAAGAGCCTGATAATCACATTGATCACATTTAAACTTTTCAACATCTTCAGGATTTTTATGCTTGAGAAGATGCACCTTTAAATTGTTTTTCCTAGGAGTTTGATAATCACACTGATCGCATTTAAACTTTTCAACATCTTTGGTATTTTTATGCCGGAGAAGATGCATCTTTAAACTGTCTTTCCGAAAAGTCCGATAATCACAATGCTCGCATTTAAACTTTTTAACATCTTCGGGATTTTTATGCTGGAGAAGATGTAGTTTTAAATTACCTTTCTGAAGAGTCTGATAATCACACTGATCGCATTTTAACTTTTCAACATCCTCAGGATTTTTATGCCGGAGAAGATGCATCTTTAAACTGCCTTTATGAAGAGTCTGATAATCACACTGATCGCATTTAAACTTTTCAACATCTTCGGGATTTTTATGTCGGAGAAGATGCTATCTTTAAATTGTCTTTCCAAAGAGTCTGATAATCACATTGATCACATTTAAACTTTTCAACATCTTCGGGATTTTTATGTCGGAGAAGATGCTTCTTTAAATTGCCTTTCCGAAAAGTCTGATAATCACACTGATCGCATTTAAACTTTTCAACATCTTCAGGATTTTTATGCCGGAGAAGATGCATTCTTTAAATTGCCTTTCCGAAAAGTCTGATAATCACACTGATCGCATTTAAACTTTTCAACATCTTCAGGATTTTTATGCTGGAGAAGATGTAGTTTAAAATTACCTTTCTGAAGAGTCTGATAATCACACTGATCGCATTTTAACTTTTCAACATCTTCGGGATTTTTATGCTGGATAAGATGCTTCTTTAAATTGCCTTTATGAAACGTCTGGTAATTACACTGATCGCATTTAAACTTTTCAATATCTTTGGGATTTTTATGCCGGAGAAGATGCTTCTTTAAATATCCTTTCCGAAAAGTCTGGTAATTACACTGATCGCATTTAAACTTTTCAATATCTTTGGGATTTTTATGTTTGAGAAGATGTAGTTTTAAATTACCTTTCTGAAGAGTCTGATAATCACACTGATCGCATTTAAAATTATCAATATCTTCGGGATTTTTATGCCGGAGAAGATGCTTCTTTAAATTGCCTTTCCGAAAAGTCTGATAATCACACTGATCGCATTTAAAATTATCAATATCTTCGGGATTTTTATGCCGGAGAAGATGCTTCTTTAAATATCCTTTCCGAAAAGTCTGGTAATTACACTGATCGCATTTAAACTTTTCAATATCTTCGGGATTTTTATGCCGGAGAAGATGCATCTTTAAATTGTCTTTCCGAAGAGCCTGATAATCACACTGGTGACATTTAAACTTTTCATCATCTTTGGGATTTTTATGTTTGAGAAGATGTAGTTTTAAATTACCTCTCTGAAGAGTCTGATAATCACACTGATCGCATTTTAACTTTTCAACATCCTCAGGATTTTTATGCCGGAGAAGATGCCTCTTTAAATCACCTTTCTGAAAAGTCTGATAATCACACTGATCGCATTTAAACTTTTCAACATCTTCGGGATTTTTATGCCGGAGAAGATGCCTCTTTAAACTGACTTTCTGAAGGGCCCGATATTCACACTGATTGCATTTAAACTTTCTAACATCTTCGAGATTTATATGCTTGAGAAGATGCACCTTAAAATTGTTTTTCCTAGGAGTTTGATAATCACACTGATCGCATTTAAACTTTTCTACATCTTTGGTATTTTTATGCCGGAGAAGATGCATTTTTAAACTACCTTTTTAAGAGTTTGATAATCACACTGATCACATTTAAACATACAATCTTTTTCGGGGTTCTTTAGGTTCCGTTGCTGTATTTCTGGAGGAACAATTTCAATTAAACATTCTTTATTTTCTTTTTGACTAATGCTATTAGGCAACATCCTAAAAACAGAAAGAAAGCAGTTATGTTTATTGTGGAATTTTTGCATTAAATGAAAACAATTTAATTTTCTTAAAATCTTTTCACTTTTCTTTCTCGCAACTTTGTTTAGTTATTGCTAATTAAAAACTGAACACTTTGGATCAGCACCTCTGCAGTTTTATTTAGAACAGTATCTAAAATTAGCAAGTTTAAAAATGAAATAGCAGAAATCCTTATGCCCAAGATCTGACTAGGAAGGAACATTTTTTTTTAATTATAAATTAAAAAATTATTTTAAATAATAATAATTGTTTAAATTTATTATTTTAAAAAGTTATTAGAATTTTTATTCTGTACTGTTTAAACTTGATTTAAACACACATATTATTATTATTATATCAACCAGCCTTGGAATAAATAAATAAAAAAAAAAATGAGGATATTTTTAAAAAATTAAATATAGCCTTAACCATATTTTTTTAGGCAACCCTGTTGCAATACCTTTGTTTAAGTCATATATTTAATATAATAGTTTTTATCTGGTAAACACATGGGTGCAGGTAGCTTCCTATTCAGATCTTAGTCTATTAATATGAAACTGTTACCATAACTAGTATACCTTATGTCAGTTTGTTCCAAATCTTCCTCCTTAAAATCTACTTCCTCGTTTTTTAATTTCCACTCTTCAAATTTAGTTTTGTTATCAAATCTGTAAAAAAAATGGTGTGTGGTGTATTTAATGGTGGAACTTTTTACATAAATGGTAAATAACCAAGGAAGTGTCTTTTTAAACTCCAAAACCAATTTTCAATATCTTAAGGAAAAACACAGAAAATCCACTTTTAGCAGTGAAATTTTCAATGTTGGCTAGGACACTATCAAATATTATGATAGAAATGTCAAGTACCAAACGATTTTATTATTTGTCTGAGTAATACCGCAGGTTGATGAGAAGATTGGTGAGATCTGGTAGCTAGGACTTACCAAATTATTTTTTAGCTTCTATTACAATAAAACCATTTAACATATTTTTTTACATAATTTAATTTTAAGTTTTTGGTTTTGTTGTTATTTGACACTTCTGATTCTATTGAGTTCATTTAATCCCTGACTATAAATAACCAGAATTTACCAACGATTTTATATTGAAGTAGTTCTAGAAAATATGTAATTCGCCATTTTGTCGCGGCGGCCATCTTGGATCTTATTTTTTTATAGTGAGCCCTATTCTACCCACCAAGCCGTCTCATTTAATAGCCATATTGAGGTAGTTGTGGAAAAAATATGTAATCAGCCATTTTGTGGCGGCGACCATCTTGAATTTTATTTTTTTATAGTTAGCTCTATTCTACAAATCAAGCCCTTTCATTTGATACCCGTATTCAGGTAGTTGTGGAAAAAATATGTAATTCGCCATTTTGTAGCAGCGGTCATTTTGGATTTATAATCCTAAAGAATATATTATATTGCCTTGTCATCAAGATTAAGAGTATGTACCAAATTTTAGATCCATCTGTGGTCAGGAATTGGGTCGAATTCCAATTACTAAATTTGACCCAAACAAATAATAAGTAACAAATAAACAGGTCAAGTTAAGTAAAACCGTTTAAAAATATGCCAATTGTGCTCTTAACAAGTACTAACTACAACTGACTTTTGTATTTTTTACAAATGGGCGTAATCAGGGAGTTACAGCACAGCACCGCTTTAATACAGCAGTAAAGCATATATTTTTTGGCACTATCCAAATTTTTTAAAAAGTTTTAGCTATTTGAGCAAAATTCTGATAAGAACACTTTTTAAAACCTTTTTAGAGGGTTCCTTTTAACGAGTATACCACGAATATTCATAGCGCCATATATGTAACCGGCGCTTTAACCCAGTCTGTTAATGTCAAATGTTTCGAGTATCAGACTGGGCGAACCCGTCACTTTTTTTTGACAAGTTTACCACAATGTTTTATATGCAATTTTTAAACATTGTGTCAAAAGTTACAGTCACGAAACCATAAGGCCCATTAACATGTTTTTGGGATCGGATTGGGCAAGTTTTGTTAACAATCTTAAAAAGTAAACATATATCTAAAAAGACCCTGTGCTTGTAACGGCAGAAGGTATTAACTGCTAACCATAGACGGATAATCCTATTATTCATAAGACCTATCAAAAATGAGAGCTAAACGTCCTAAACTGCACACAGAAACCTTAAATCTACATGACTGGAGAAGGCATGGAGGATCCAAAGGAAAAAGTTGTATTCAAAGCAGTTTATACCTGATAATTACTTACTTATCTAAATCCGCCAAAGGATCCAAGTTTTTAGTGCGTATACAACGTATAAAGTGCTCTCCGAGTTTCTTAAAGTTTTTTCGGTAGTTCGAGTTCGAAATTAATTTTGATTTTCGGTTAAGTAAAACACTAAACGTTTTAATGAATGGTAGTAGTGATGGATCCGCGAATAAATCTTCGGAAAAGCGAGTAATTAGACATTATTCTGTAGGCTCGACGGCAGGCCAAGAATTTAAAAATCTCTTAAATGTGGACAAAAAAGTGACCAGATAAAAACTTATCTGAATAAATATAAATCCAACAACTTATCTAGCGTAAACAAAACACAGCTAAAAAGGGGGATTCCGACAGAATCCAAACAAACGAAAATAAAGACATTCCACAAATACAGGATACGACAAAAGAAATGCAGTTTTTAAGTGATTTTGAAAATGAGAACATTTTTAAACCTAAAAATTCTGTATTTAGAACACCACCCAAAGCAAATACACAAAATGAAACTGAACAAATATCCAATAAGCGAAGTAGATCGGAAAACAGCCCAGAAATATTAGCAAATACCAAAAAGCAATGCAGTGAAAAAGTACCAGCGGAAATTGAATACCCAAAGACGGTTTTTTCAGAAAATATAATCTTACAAATGTTTACTAACCTGGACAAAATCAATGAAATTGCTAAAAAAACAGAAAACTTTTTAAGTAATGATAAAGAACAACTTAAGGAAGCTCACGATAACCTACACAAATTATTAACTATGGTAGTTTTTAACACTGGTGTAGTTGAAAAGGAAAACATTTTGCTAAAAAATCAGCTACAACTAAAAGACTGCATCCTGAAACCTGGAAATACTTTGAGCCAAATGGATAGTCAAGATCAAGGCAAAGTACAAATTCAAAGGAAAAAGGCATATTCAGACATCGTTGCTAACACTAACACTTCAGATGTTGTAGAAAACACTCCCTGGAAAACACCAACCTTAGTAAAAAAACATGAAACTGTTATCCGCATTGAAAATATAAATAATCCGACAGAAGCACTAAAACAATTTAAACAAGAAATAGGTAATAAAGATATAGGAAGAGCCTTTAAGAACATTAGGCACACTCCCTCGGGAGCAATCATTGTTGAAAGCTTTGACAAAAATCAACAAGAAAAATTAAAAGCGGCAGTACAAGACAAAAACACCATCAAAATTAAAGAGTCACAAAGCCACGATCCCATGTTTATGATAACTGGAATTCAAAAAGGATTTTCTAATGAAGAATTTCTTCAGGAAATAGAAAGATTAAATCCTGAAATTGTGCAAGAACTTGGCTATAGTATTGTTGATAAATTAAAAGTAGTTGCTAAAAAACTGTGTCGCAATCCAGCAAAAGAAAACTGGATTCTCCAGGCAACACCGATTATTGCGAAATGGTTTCTGAAAAGAGGTAAAATTTTCTTTGATTTGATGTATGTGTATGTAGAGGAACATTTTAACCTGGCACTGTGCTTTAAATGTTGTGGTTTTGGTCACGTAGCCAAGTACTGTAGTGCAGAAAAAGAATGCTGCCACAAATGCGGAGAAGAACATAACGCAAAAGACTGCAATGACGGAAATTACAAATGCCCAAATTGCACAAAATTAAAGCTGAAAGATATAAACCACTCAGCAAGAGACAAGAGTTGTCCAGTGTACAGGCGAAGATTAACCGCATATAAAAATGACATTAATTACAAAGATTTTTTATAGAAGACACATCAGGAAGTTATTGTGATAGTACAATTTATAAGAACAGAAAGAAAAATAACCAAAGATGTAGCATTATACATCAAAATGTGCAATCTTTAGGAAATTCTATAGATATGATTAATGATATGCTTGAAGAACACGTGGATTGTGAATGTCTTTGCCTTTCAGAACACTGGAAAACAAAAGAGCAATTAAAGATACTTAACATAAATAATTTTAAACTGGTATCAAGTTTTTGCAGAATGGGAGGATATGGGGGTGCAGCAGTGTACGTTAAAAAGGACATAAAGTTTCGAAGAAGAAAAAAAATTGAAGAACTTTCTGTAGAAGGCGTTTTTGAATGTGCATGTGTGGAGTGTACTTTTCACAGTGAAAGTGTTATTGTTATATCAATATATAGGCCCCCAAAAGGTAACCTGAATTTGTTTCTTCAAAAAATGGAGAGCTTACTGGAACAAATTGTAAGTGAGCAAAAAAAAGTTTTTATTGCTGGGGATTTTAACATAGAACTTTTAACTAGTAATAATCTTAAAACACAATTCTTATCCGTTATGAATTCTTTTGATATGTACCCAACAATTTTAGAAAATACTAGAATAACACCAGCATCCAAAAGCTGTATCGATAACATCTTTACAAATGTACCAAAATGTCATATATCCAGTTGTGTTCTTAATACGGTAATATCAGATCATACGGCCCAAAAAATTATATTTAACCATAAACAGAGCAAAGTACAAAAGTGTTATTTTAAAAGATTTTTCACTGAAGAAAGTAGAACAGGGTTTTTTAATATTTTAAAACAGCAACAATGGCAAGATGTATTTACTTTAGATCAAGCTGATGTAAATCAACAATGGTCTATTTTTATGAACACTTTTCTGCTTTTATTTAATCAAAGTTTTCCTAAAAAATTGTTTAACCCCAACCATAAAGCCAATAGTTTATATAAACATAATGAACAGATTCAAGATGTAAAAAATAGGCTGGATACTCTTTTACTATTAAAAAGACAAAGTGACAATTATAATGAACTGTATTCATCTGTTAAAAGGGAGTATGATGAATTGTTGGTAAAAACACGATCCGAAAATTATGCAAAAAGAATAAAAAATTCGGATAATAAAAATAAATGCATGTGGTCTATCTTTAGAGAAATTACAGATAATTGTAAGAATAGTTATAACACAATCTCTGGAAAACCTGATGAAGCATCCGATAAATATAATAAATTTCTTTTAGAATCACTTCCTGAGTTTATTAGAAATATTCCGCATATCGATTGGTCACATAAAATTAAACAAAATAATAGATCTATATTTTTAAAACGTGTAACTACTAAAGAAATTTTAACATTAACAAAACAAATAAAAAATAAACATAGTTCCGGTGATGATGAAATACCAACTAGTCTTATGCGTCAGATTATTCCAGCGATTGTTAAGGTAATTGTTTATATATTAAATAACTCACTTAGAGAGGGCATTTTTCCTGAACTCTTGAAGCTGTCAGCTGTAATACCTATATTTAAGAATAAGGGTGATGCTAGTGACATAAATAATTATAGGCCTATCAGTCTACTCTCCGCTTTTTCAAAGTTGTTTGAAATGGTTATGTGTAAACGGTTAATAGCATTTATGAAAGAGTGTAAAATTTTTTCCGATAATCAACATGGATATCTAAAAGAAAGATCAACTCAGACGGCAATTTTTCAATTTGTACAAACAATTTTGCGACACTTGGAGGGGGAGACATGGCTCTTGGCTTATTTTTAGACCTTTCAAAAGCT
Source organism: Listronotus bonariensis (assembly GCA_014170235.1). Lineage (NCBI taxonomy): Eukaryota > Metazoa > Arthropoda > Insecta > Coleoptera > Curculionidae > Listronotus > Listronotus bonariensis. The sequence goes on from JACEGR010007902.1 coordinate 38,162, forward strand.
TTTGATTGCCTAGATCGAAATTTGTTGCTTCAAAAATTACAGCTTTACGGAATCAGGGGAAATGCCCTTGAATGGTTTAAGTCCTACTTAAGTAATAGAACACAAAGGGTAATAATAAATAAAGATGGTATTTGTTACAAATCAGAGGTGGCAAAAAATGAAATTGGTGTTCCTCAGGGAAGCATTCTCGGTCCTGTCTTATTTATAATATTTATGAACGACATCAACTTTGAAGTTAATAGCCCTTATCTGAGCTTAACTGAATATGCTGATGATACTAATTTATTAGCTGGGGGTTCAAGTATTTCTGAAATATCCAAAAATGCAGAAAACTTATTCTTATTAACAAATACTTGGTTTCAGAAAAATAAACTATGCTTGAACAGGGATAAGACTAATACAGTATTTTTAGGACCAAGCTTAATAAAACTGTCAAACCAGAATCTGTTTTAATAAATAGTAATAATTTTGCACTTAGTAACAACACAAAATTCTTGGGTATTTATATTGATGAGTTCTTAGATTGGTCTTGTCACATAGAAAAGCTAACAAATAAATTAAACCAAATATGCTATTGTATTCGAGTCGTTACAAGATATTTGAATGAGACAGCTCGCAGGGCCCTGTATTTTGCAAATTTTGAGGGGACAGCTCGATATGGTATAATTTTTTGGGCATCTAACTCTAAGGCTCAAAATATTTTTGTAATTCAAAAGAGAATTATTAGAATCTTATATAAAATGGCTTTCCTGCAGTCCTGTCGAGGCGTTTTTAGAGCTAATGGTATTCTTACAATTTATGGCTTATATATATATGAAACTATTTTATTTGTTTTTAGAAATAGACATTTATTTGAGTCAAATTTTAATCACAAATATGATACACGAACGAGAAATATTTGTTACCCAATACATAGATTAACTTTATCGGAAAAAAGTACCTATTATATGGGAATTAAACTTTTTAATAAATTGGATAACGACATAAAAACCATAAACGTTGAAAAAACTTTTAAAAAGAAATTAAAAACATTACTAGTTAATTTGGAGCCTTATAGTTTGGAAGAATATCTAAATGTATGATTTTTGTTAGAAATGTATAGTTAGCCTAGGTGTATCACTGATTTTTGTTCTTTTTTTGTTGACGCAATTTCATTTTGTGTTTTGTTTGTACTTCCAATGTATAAATGAATGTAATTTGAAATAAAGAAAATAAATAAATAAATAAATAAATAAATAAGATCCCAAATATATTTCACATCCGTATTAGCATTGCTTGGTTCAATGTCAAAAGCATGTCCTTCTGACTCTATTTTTATTTTCGAACAAGTGGAAGTCTTATTTTCTATAAACTCATCATCTTCAGGATCATTGTATTCTTCTTTAATTAATCCCATGGACAAATCATTATCCAGTTCTCCAGACTTTTCAACTTTAATAAAAGAAGAAGCCGAAAATTTGAATGAATTCCTTTTGTCACAGCCCATTCCCCACATCATTGTGTTTTGAAAGAAAATTCTTTAACAACCAAACTACGCGTCGTTTTTGATGCGAGCGCGAAAACTACTTCAAATTTGTCGTTAAATGACGTATTAAAGGTGGGGCCTTGTATTCAAAGTTCGATATTTTCAATTTTGCTTCGATTTAGAAGTCATAATGTAGTTTTTACAGCGGATATCGCGAAAATGTATCGCTGTGTACAGGTAGATGAAACTGATTGCAATTATCAACGTATAGTTTGGCGTTCAGACCCATGTCAACCTCTCGTTCATTATAAATTGACTACAGTAACTTATGGTACTGCTCCTGCATCATTTTTAGCTACTAGATGTCTTAAACAGTTAGCTCTAGATAATGAGTCAAATTTTGCCACTGAATCACAATCTATTCAAAACAATTTTTACATGGATGATTGGCTAGACGGGAGTGATACATTAGAATCTGCTTTAGCACTTATTAAAAATGTTAATAATATTTTAGCGTCAGCAACCTTTAATTTGCGTCAGTGGACTTCAAATGATAAACGTGTCTTAGAATATTTACAAAATAATAATCAGTCAACTAATTCACAATATATTGTTAAAGATATACAAGATTCTAAAACTTTAGGCGTTCTTTGGAACCCGAATGAAGACAACTTTCAATATACTGTAAATGCTAATAAAAATAAATATTGTAATATTACAAAACGAAAGATTCTTTCGGTCATTAGTCAAATTTTTGATCCACTTGGTTTAATCGGCCCTGTCATAATAAAAGCTAAATTTATGTTACAGTCCTTATGGCAATTAAAGATTGGATGGGATGATCCAATACCCGAAGATTTAGGGTTAAAGTGGATACAATTTCACAATACTTTGAGCTGTTTAAATAAAATTAAAATTCCTCGCCATTTCTTAGTAAATACACCAAAAATATTCAATTACATTGTTTTTCTGATGCCTCTCAATCTGGTTATGGAACTTGTATTTATTTAAGATCAGTTGATCAAGATGGCAATGTTTTAGTTCGATTAGTTTGTGCGAAGTCACGAGTAGCACCATTGAAAGTTGTAACTTTGCCCAGATTGGAATTATGCGCAGCATTACTTGCTAGTAAACTCGCTCAAGCAGTCATTGATTCTCTTAACAACCTAAATATTAATCAAGTTTATTTTTGGTGTGACTCCACTATTGTTTTGGCATGGATTGCAACATATCCAAGTAAACTTAAACTTTTTGTAGCAAACCGAGTTGCTAAAATACAAAATTTTTCTAATGCAGTATGGAAACATGTTCCTACTGAATGCAATCCCGCGGATCTTATATCTCGTGGTTTAAATCCTGATGATATGCAAAATTTATCCATATGGTTTAATGGGCCTGAGTGGCTTTCGTTGGCTATAGATTTTTGGCCAAATTCAAAATTTACTAATAATACCTCGGACTTGCCTGAAGTCAAAACAAATACAGTCACACTTTCTTGTAAGACGACTGATAATTACATAATTTCGAAATTTTCTAGTCTTACAAAATTATTTAGAGTTATTGCATACATAAACCGCTTTAAAAATAATGCTTTAAACAAACCCGAATTAAGAATTTCAGGTCCTCTTACTATAGATGAAGTCGATAGGGCCTCAAAAATAATAATTAAAATCGTTCAACAACAGTGTTTTGCTGGCGATTTGCAATCCCTAAGAAAAACTGGTTCTGTGTCTAAGAAGAGTAAATTATTACCTCTTAATCCTTATTTAGACGAATATGATATTATACGAGTCGGTGGTAGGTTAAAATTTTCAGATTTAAATTTTGAAAATAAACACCCAGTTATCATTCCGGCAAAACATCATTTAACAACATTAATTATTAGACACGAACATTTAAAAAATTTACATGGAGGTCCACAAGCTGTATTATCAATTGTGCGTACAAAATATTGGCCATTAAGAGGGCGACAAATTACACGTAATATTTTACGCAATTGTGTTACCTGCTTCCGAGCCAATCCGCAAAATATATTTCAAAAAATGGGTGAGTTACCAAGGTCACGCGTTACTCCTTCTCCACCATTTCAAATATGTGGTCTTGATTACGCTGGTCCATTTTTAATTAAAAATAGCAAACTTCGCAATAAAACACTTATTAAAGCTTACATTTGTGTGTTCATTTGTTTTACTACTAAGGCATTGCACTTGGAGTTAGTAAGTGATCTTTCTGCTGAGGGTTTTTAAACGTTTTTAAACGTTTTATTGCTAGACGCGGATTGTGTTCCGACATATATTCGGACAACGGTACTAATTTTGTTTCGGCAAATAAGCAGTTGTCTGAAATTTCAAATCAGATAAATGATCCTAAGGTAAAGCAATTTTTAGTTGACAATAAAATAAGCTGGCATTTTATACCGCCTCGAGCGCCTCACTTCGGAGGTTTATGGGAGTCAGCTGTAAGACTCACAAAATTTCATCTTAAACGTGTCCTCTCAAATGTAAATTTAACATACGAAGAATTTTATTCTATTCTTACTCAAGTAGAGTCTATTGTCAACTCACGGCCTTTAGTACCACTTACGGAAGATCCAGATGATCTACAAGTTTTAACACCAGGACATTTTCTGATAGGCCGTCCATTATTGTCGTTGCCAGAGGTTCCAGTGCCTAATAACAGACATACACTAGTTTCCCGATATAGACACATGAAACTTTTAGTACAACAGTTTTGGGCTAAGTGGTCGCGCGATTATTTAAATTCGTTGCAACAACGGTCCAAATGGCGATCCGATATTAATCAACTTTTTTCGATCGGCACCCTTGTAGTGTTAAAAGAAGATAATGTTCCTCCAAATGCTTGGAAAATGGGACGTATAGTACAAGTGTTTACGGGTGACGATGGACTGGTGCGCGTAGTTCTGTTAAAAACAAGTGACGGGCTGTATAAGCGTGCTATTACAAAATTGTGTGTCATCCCTATGGAAGACAATGACATTTAATAAACATATTTAATTTGTGTTGAAAGCACAATCTTTCAAGGCCGGCGGTATGTCGAGTCTACGCCATTGTGTTCTCAACTAAATAATAAATAAACATTTAGCAACCGCGCCGCTGCCTTCTAAGAATGACGACTTCGCGAGGAGCAAGTTCGCGGGACTTCACCGGGTAACAAAGAGTGCCGCCCGCCAATCAGCGCGGAAAAACGCGTTACCGGACGCTACGGCTAAGGTTTCCAGTGTTAGTTTTTAAATAGAACTCAAACAAGAACAATACATTTTTATTTTTTCTTTGTAAAGGTTCCGGAAGTATTCTAAATTTATTGTCACATAAGTTTGTTAATATTAGTCACTTAGTTAAATTAAATAACCAGCGCATTATAATTTTCGTAGTTTGTTTTTTAAAATCACGAAAAACCCTACGAATCCCACAACTTGTGTGAAAATCACTTTCTTACACTCGTGTGAAATAAGTCATTTTCCACCCTTGTAATGTAATATACTATTTCCTAATTTTCCTTTCCTC
>JACEGR010007903.1:0-43146 GCA_014170235.1 Listronotus bonariensis
GTGGTTTAAAAAAAATAGGTTACTTGTAAACAAGGAAAAAAACAAATATGTTTCTTTTTAAAACAAAATTAAATAAAAAAAGAAAAAACCTGATTTTATAGAAATAGAACAGTTTCAATATTTATTACAGCAAAAACAAAAAATTTTGGGTTTTACATATTGACGAATTTCTAGGATTGGTCAAGTCAGATTGAAAATCTTTCTGCAAAACCTAATAGGGTCTGCCATTGTTTTGCGATATAGTCTCAAAAATGGTATTAATGAATATGCATTAAGAACATTGTATTTTGCGAACTCTTTGAGTCTCTGTTGAGATATGGAATTATTTTTGGGGGCTAATTCAAGCATTCAGCATATTTTTGTTATACAGAAGCGATTAGTTACGAGCAATATATAAGATTTAAACAAAAATATTATTTGGTTTCTTTTCTCCAGAATAAAATTTAAAAGTTTATTTAATATTTTAAGAAAATTAAAACTTTTTATACATTATGAAGAACAATTCTGCTCTTCATAATATAATAAAAGTTATTATTGCTTTAAAAGAAATAAAATAATGAAATATTTAATATTAAGTTACTTACAATACAATAACGGTTCATTGGCACTGGTTGAAATCATATTTTATGCATCAAAATAAAATCTTAACAAGACGCCAGACGAGAACTGAAGGCCTGCTTGCGGTTCTCAAAAAGTGGTAAATAGTTTACATCAAAAATCTGGTAAACAGTTTACCTAAAACTTATAAACTTGTTAGAAAACTGAAAAAAAAAAAAATTAAAAATGAAATGTCTGATGGACATTTTAGAGTTTGACATTACTTTTGAAAAATTAACTGAAAAAGATACACTATTAGGTGATCTTAACCAGATAAAAGAATAGTAAAAATATGTTAGCCATATAATAAAGTATTTTATGTTTTTATTTGTTTTCTGGGAGATTAAATTTAAACAAAATATTATTTGGCTTTTCTCCAGAATAAAATTTAAAAGTTTATTTAATATTTTAAGAAAATTAAAACTTTTTATACATTATGAAGAACAATTCTGCTCTTCAATAATATAATAAAAGTTATTATTGCTTTAAAAGAAATAAAATAATGAAATATTTAATATTAAGTTACTTACAATACAATAAATGGTTCATTGGCACTCGGTTGAAATCATTTTTATGCATCAAAATAAAATCTTAACAAGACGCCGACTGAGAACTGGGCCAATGTTTGCGTCTCAAAAATGTGGTAAATAGTCTACAAAAATCTGGTAAACAGTTTACCTAAAAACTCTATAAACTTGTTAGAAAACTGAAAGTGAATAAATGAATATCTGATGGACATTTGTAGTTGTCAGGTTGCTTCTTTAGGCTCGGTCTTGTAAATACAAAGAGTTAGGGGTTATCTGGACCCAGAGTTAAAGAGAATATGTTTGAATATAATAACAAGATTTTTATGTGCTCATTTGTGCTTCTGGGAGATTTACTTTTTAAACAGTATTGATAGTTTGCTTTTCTTCCAGAATGTAAACCCTTAAAAGCCTATTTACTTAAGAAAATTAAAGCTTTATGCTATTATGATAGATGTATCTTCTGCTCTTCATCAAGTTATTATTGCTTAAAAGTATTATTAGCTTAATGAAAGACTAGTCAGGTTACTACGACATCGTTGTTGGTTCGAAGCAAACAGGCTTCGTGCATCAAAATCTAACAGCGCCAGACGTAAGCACGCCGCATCTATTTGCGGTCGTACTCTACCAGTGCTGGCAAACAAGCCTATCTAAACCTTACAAACCCAGCCAGAAAACTGAAAAAACCTATAGTGAGGTCATTCGACTGACACTTCTAGTTTGATTGAAAAATTAACCGGTGACACAGACTCATGGGTAGACCTTAACCAGGACAGTAAAGAATAGTAAAAATGTTTAGCCATATAACAAAAGCATTTTATGTTTTGTTTAGCTTCTTGGGAGATTAAATTTTAAAACAAAAATATTATTTGGCTTTCTCTCCAGACTACCACTTTAAAAGTTTATTTAGTCATTTTACAGAAAATTAAATCTTTTATACATTATGAAGAACAATTCTGCTCTTCAATAATATAATAAAAGTTATTATTGCTTAAAAGAAATAAAATAAATGAAATATTCAATATTAAGTTACTTACAATACAATAATGGTTCATTGGCACTTTCTTGAGAGAAAAGCCAAATAATATTTTGTTTAAATTTAATCTCCCAGAAAATGCAAATAAAACATAAAATAACTTTATTATATGGCCAAACATTTTTATTTATTCTTTTATCTGGTTAAGATGTACCGAATAGGGTGTATCCCTTAACCTGTTAATTCTTTCAAAAGTAATGTCAAACTCTAAAAATGTCCATCAGACATTTCATTTTTTTAATTTCCTTTTTTTTTTTTTTTTTTTTTTTTTTTCAGTTTTCTAACAAGTTTATAAGTTTTTATGGTAAACTGTTTACCAGATTTTTGGTAAACTATTTACCACATTTTTGAGACGCAAACATTGGCCCAGTTCTCGTCTGGCGTCTTGTTAAGATTTTATTTTGATGCATAAAAATGATTTCAACCGAGTGCCAATGAACCTTTGTTGTATTGTAAGTAACTTAATATTAAATATTTCATTATTTTATTTCTTTTAAAAGCAATAATAACTTTTATTATATTATTGAAGAGCAGAATTGTTCTTCATAATGTATAAAAAGTTTTAATTTTCTTAAAATATTAAATAAACTTTTAAATTTTATTCTGGAGAAAAGCCAAATAATATTTTGTTTAAATTTAATCTCCCAGAAAACAAATAAAACATAAAATACTTTATTATATGGCTAAACATTTTTACTATTCTTTTTATCTGGTTAAGATACCTAATAGGTGTATCTTTTACCAGTTAATTTTTTCAAAAGTAATGTCAAACTCTAAAATGTCCATCAGACATTTCATTTTTAATTTTTTTTCAGTTTTCTAACAAGTTTATAAGTTTTTAGGTAAACTGTTTACCAGATTTTTGGTAAACTATTTACCACATTTTTGAGACGCAAACATTGGCCCAGTTCTCGTCTGGCGTCTTGTTAAGATTTTATTTTGATGCATAAAAATGATTTCAACCGAGTGCCAATGAACCTTTGTTGTATTGTAAGTAACTTAATATTAAATATTTCATTATTTTATTTCTTTTAAAGCAATAATAACTTTTATTATATTATTGAAGAGCAGAATTGTTCTTCATAATGTATAAAAGTTTTAATTTTCTTAAAATATTAAATAAACTTTTAAATTTTATTCTGGAGAAAAGCCAAATAATATTTTGTTTAAATTTAATCTCCCAGAAAACAAATAAAACATAAAATACTTTATTATATGGCTAAACATTTTTACTATTCTTTTATCTGGTTAAGATACCTAATAGGTGTATCTTTTACCAGTTAATTTTTTCAAAAGTAATGTCAAACTCTAAAATGTCCATCAGACATTTCATTTTTAATTTTTTTCAGTTTTCTAACAAGTTTATAAGTTTTTAGGTAAACTGTTTACCAGATTTTTGGTAAACTATTTACCACATTTTTGAGACGCAAACATTGGCCCAGTTCTCGTCTGGCGTCTTGTTAAGATTTTATTTTGATGCATAAAAATGATTTCAACCGAGTGCCAATGAACCTTTGTTGTATTGTAAGTAACTTAATATTAAATATTTCATTATTTTATTTCTTTTAAAGCAATAATAACTTTTATTATATTATTGAAGAGCAGAATTGTTCTTCATAATGTATAAAAAGTTTTAATTTTCTTAAAATATTAAATAAACTTTTAAATTTTATTCTGGAGAAAAGCCAAATAATATTTTGTTTAAATTCAATCTCCCAGAAAACAAATAAAACATAAAATACTTTATTATATTAAACATTTTATTATCTCTTTTTTATCTGTTAAGATAGTCTAATAGGTGAAGTCTAAATGTTAATTTTTCATACATCAGGACATTCGTTTTTCTTTTTTTTTTTTTTCAGTTTCTAACAGTTTATAAGTTTTTAGGTAAATTGTTTACCAAAAATCTGGTAAACAGTTTACCTAAAAACTTATAAACTTGTTAGAAAACTGAAAAAAATTAAAAATGAAATGTCTGATGGACATTTTAGAGTTTGACATTACTTTTGAAAAAATTAACTGGTAAAGGATACACCTATTAGGTATCTTAACCAGATAAAAAGAATAGTAAAAATGTTTAGCCATATAATAAAGTATTTTATGTTTTATTTGTTTTCTGGGAGATTAAATTTAAACAAAATATTATTTGGCTTTTCTCCAGAATAAAATTTAAAAGTTTATTTAATATTTTAAGAAAATTAAAACTTTTATACATTATGAAGAACAATTCTGCTCTTCAATAATATAATAAAAGTTATTATTGCTTTAAAAGAAATAAAATAATGAAATATTCAATATTAAGTTACTTACAATACAACAAAGGTTCATTGGCACTCGGTTGAAATCATTTTTATGCATCAAAATAAAATCTTAACAAGACGCCAGACGAGAACTGGGCCAATGTTTGCGTCTCAAAAATGTGGTAAATAGTTTACCAAAAATCTGGTAAACAGTTTACCTAAAAACTTATAAACTTGTTAGAAAACTGAAAAAATTAAAAATGAAATGTCTGATGGACATTTTAGAGTTTGACATTACTTTTGAAAAAATTAACTGGTAAAGGATACACCTATTAGGTATCTTAACCAGATAAAAAGAATAGTAAAAATGTTTAGCCATATAATAAAGTATTTTATGTTTTATTTGTTTTCTGGGAGATTAAATTTAAACAAAATATTATTTGGCTTTTCTCCAGAATAAAATTTAAAAGTTTGTTTAATATTTTAAGAAAATTAAAACTTTTTATACATTATGAAGAATACATCTCTGCTCTTCAATAATATAATAAAGTTATTATTGCTTTAAAGAAATAAAATAATGAAATATTTAATATTAAGTTACTTACAATACAACAATGGTTCATTGGCACTCGGTTGAAATCATTTTATGCATCAAAATAAAATCTTAACAAGACGCCAGACGAGAACTGGGCCAATGTTTGCGTCTCAAAAATGTGGTAAATAGTTTCACCAAAATCTGGTAAACAGTTTACCTAAAAACTTATAAACTTGTTAGAAAACTGAAAAAAATTAAAAATGAAATGGTCTCGATGGACATTTTAGAGTTTCGACATTACTTTTGAGAAAATTAACTGGTAAAGGATACACCTATTGGTATCTTAACCAGATAAAAGAATAGTAAAATGTTTAGCCATATAATAAAGTATTTTATGTTTTATTTGTTTTCTGGGAGATTAAATTTAAACAAAATATTATTTGGCTTTTCTCCAGAATAAAATTTAAAATTTTATTTAATATTTTAAGAAAATTAAAACTTTTATACATTATGAAGAACAATTCTGCTCTTCAATAATATAATAAAAGTTATTATTGCTTTAAAAGAAATAAAATAATGAAATATTTAATATTAAGTTACTTACAATACAATAATGGTTCATTGGCACTCGGTTGAAATCATTTTTATGCATCAAAATAAAATCTTAACAAGACGCCAGACGAGAACTGGGCCAATGTTTGCGTCTCAAGAATGTGGTAAATAGTCTACCAGTGGCCTGGTAAACAGTTTACCTAAAAACTTATAAACTTGTTAGAAAACTGAAAAAAAAAAAATTAAAATGAAATGTCTGATGGACATTTTAGAGTTTGACATTACTTTTGAAAATTAACTGGTAAAGGATACACCTATTAGGTATCTTAACCAGATAAAAAGAATAGTAAAAATGTTTAGCCATATAATAAAGTATTTTATGTTTTATTTGTTTTCTGGGAGATTAAATCTTAAACAAAATATTATTTGGCTTTTCTCCAGAAAGTGCCAATGAACCATTATTGTATTGTAAGTAACTTAATATTAAATATTTCATTATTTTATTTCTTTTAAAGCAATAATAACTTTTATTATATTATTGAAGAGCAGAATTGTTCTTCATAATGTATAAAAAGTTTTAATTTTCTTAAAATATTAAATAAACTTTTAAATTTTATTCTGGAGAAAAGCCAAATAATATTTTGTTTAAATTTAATCTCCCAGAAAACAAATAAAACATAAAATACTTTATTATATGGCTAAACATTTTTACTATTCTTTTATCTGGTTAAGATACCTAATAGGTGTATCCTTTACCAGTTAATTTTTTCAAAAGTAATGTCAAACTCTAAAATGTCCATCAGACATTTCATTTTTAATTTTTTTTTTTCAGTTTTCTAACAAGTTTATAAGTTTTTAGGTAAACTGTTTACCAGATTTTTGGTAAACTATTTACCACATTTTTGAGACGCAAACATTGGCCCAGTTCTCGTCTGGCGTCTTGTTAAGATTTTATTTTGATGCATAAAAATGATTTCAACCGAGTGCCAATGAACCATTGTTGTATTGTAAGTAACTTAATATTAAATATTTCATTATTTTATTTCTTTTAAAGCAATAATAACTTTTATTATATTATTGAAGAGCAGAATTGTTCTTCATAATGTATAAAAGTTTTAATTTTCTTAAAATATTAAATAAACTTTTAAATTTTATTCTGAGAAAAGCCAAATAATATTTTGTTTAAATTTAATCTCCCAGAAAACAAATAAAACATAAAATACTTTATTATATGGCTAAACATTTTTACTATTCTTTTTATCTGGTTAAGATACCTAATAGGTGTATCCTTTACCAGTTAATTTTTTCAAAAGTAATGTCAAACTCTAAAATGTCCATCAGACATTTCATTTTTAATTTTTTTTTTTTTTTTTTTTTTTTCAGTTTTCTAACAAGTTTATAAGTTTTTAGGTAAACTGTTTACCAGATTTTTGGTAAACTATTTACCACATTTTTGAGACGCAAACATTGGCCCAGTTCTCGTCTGGCGTCTTGTTAAGATTTTATTTTGATGCATAAAAATGATTTCAACCGAGTGCCAATGAACCATTATTGTATTGTAAGTAACTTAATATTAAATATTTCATTATTTTATTTCTTTTAAAGCAATAATAACTTTTATTATATTATTGAAGAGCAGAATTGTTCTTCATAATGTATAAAAAGTTTTAATTTTCTTAAAATATTAAATAAACTTTTAAATTTTATTCTGGAGAAAAGCCAAATAATATTTTGTTTAAATTTAATCTCCCAGAAAACAAATAAAACATAAAATACTTTATTATATGGCTAAACATTTTTACTATTCTTTTTATCTGGTTAAGATACCTAATAGGTGTATCCTTTACCAGTTAATTTTTTCAAAAGTAATGTCAAACTCTAAAATGTCCATCAGACATTTCATTTTTAATTTTTTTTTTCAGTTTTCTAACAAGTTTATAAGTTTTTAGGTAAACTGTTTACCAGATTTTTGGTAAACTATTTACCACATTTTTGAGACGCAAACATTGGCCCAGTTCTCGTCTGGCGTCTTGTTAAGATTTTATTTTGATGCATAAAAATGATTTCAACCGAGTGCCAATGAACCATTGTTGTATTGTAAGTAACTTAATATTAAATATTTCATTATTTTATTTCTTTTAAAGCAATAATAACTTTTATTATATTATTGAAGAGCAGAATTGTTCTTCATAATGTATAAAAGTTTTAATTTTCTTAAAATATTAAATAAACTTTTAAATTTTATTCTGAGAAAAGCCAAATAATATTTTGTTTAAATCTTATATATTGCCTCGTAACAATCGCTTCTGTATAACAAAATATGCTGAATGCTTGAATTAGCCCCCAAAATAATTCCATATCTCAACAGAGACTCAAAGTTCGCAAAATACAATGTTCTTAATGCATATTCATTAATATATTTTGAGACTATATGCAAACAATGGCAGACCCTATTAAGTTTTGCAGAAAGATTTTCAATCTGACTTGACCAATCTAGAAATTCGTCAATATGTAAACCCAAAATTTTTGTTTTTTGCTGTAATAAATATTGAAACTGTTCTATTTCTATAAAATCAGGTTTTTCTTTTATTTAATTTTGTTTTAAAAAGAAACATATTTGTTTTTTCCTTATTTACAAGTAACCTATTTTTTTAAACCACACATTAACTTTTAAAATATATCGTTTGCCTCGCTAAGCACTTCAGGAATTTCTTTTCCTGTTACAAGTAAATTAGTGTCGTCTGCAAAAGATGTAAGTTCAATATTAGGATGACTTATTTCTAGATGAAGGTCATTTATAAACATGATAAATAAGATAGGGCCTAAAATACTTCCTTCAGGCACACCAACTGTATTTTTTAAAATTTCTGATTTGTAAGACATGCCCTCATTCTTAATTTCTACATAACGTATGTCCTAAAAGTTTTGGCACAAAATTAATTGTCTTTAATTTTAACAAATAAATAATATCAAGTTGCCTTTGAAAACAAAAGCTTATTTACTTTATTTACTGTCAGTTGAGATTTATTTATTTTGAAGTTTTCGCTTGAAGATGTCGTATAAATTAGAAATAAGAAAAAGTATCTACAAGTTAGTTGGGCGGATACACAAAGCTGAAATCTGTCGAATATTCCAGAATGAAAACATTTCACGCAGAACCATTTATAGAACAATAGCGGAGTGCGAGCAGAGAATACCATGTCTGAATCTCCCAAAAGTGGAAGACCACGTGCATTTACCGCACAGAGGTCAGAGAGATTGGTGAGAAGAGCAAAAAACCAGATTGGAATGTCAACGAGGAGACTGGCTAGGCAATACAGATCTTCTAAGAGTACAATATCATTGGAATTGAGGAGAAATGGTCTTAAATATCGAAAGAGACGTAAGTGCCCCAAATACTCTCAAGCGCAGCATTAAAAAAAACCGATAAATATTGTGTGCCAAAACTTTTAGGACATACGTTAGGATCGTAGCCATTTTAATGCCGATTCCTCTTATACCATATAAATCTAACTTTTTAATAGTAATTCCCTATCCAGGCAGTCATATGCTTTTGACAAATCCAAAAATATCCCCATCGCCAACCTTCCCTCCTCCAGATGTCTCAAATTAGTCGCCAGATTATTAAATCTTAGATTTGCTTCTGCATTTTGTATGAGGCGTTGGAAACCAAACAGGACAATCCCACAAATTAAATGCTTTAATATGTAATTTTTATTACCAATTATTATTTTAAGGTAGAGAAAACTAGCAGGTCCTGGGCCCGTAATAAGATGGGACTTCATAATAAAAACACTTTTAAAACCTTTTAGTGGGGTTCCTTTTGACGAGTCTACCGCGAATATTTATACCGTCGTATATGGAAGCGGCACTTTTACCCAGCTTGCCAATGTCAAATGTTTTGGGTGTCGGACTGGGCGAACGCGTCTCTTTTTTGTCGGACAAGTTAACCACAATGTTTTACACGCAATTTTTAAATATTATGCCAAAAATGGTAAATATTACAGTCTTAAAAACCATAAGGCTCAAACACATGTTTCGGGCATCGAACTTGGCACAGCAGTTTCGCGTAGGAGTGCTGCTACATCATACTATTGTGATATACATAATTTACTTGTAGTAAAAATATAATTTGGGGGGTAAATTTAAATAAATACATGCATCCACCAGAAACATCGCCATTTAATTCTTTCTCTCTCTCTCTCTATTTTTTTCTTGGTTTTGGTCCCTTCAGGTCCAATCCACCACTCTCCCCTTCCGGACTATACTTTCCAGGGCTTCGTCGGCGGAAAATCTGGATATTCGAGCTCGTAGCTCCCAGAAATTTCAAAAGAAAACAAACAATTCAACAATCGATGCAATGCATAAATTGTCGGCTGTCAAACCAAGATCTGCTACTGGTGTTACGTGTAACCTTCACTTTCACTACTGACAGTTCCCATGGAACGCCCATCTATTTCCCGCCATTTGAGAAATACCTCGTGTTCACCACCAAACAGGATACTATCAGCTTATAGGAATCTTCGCTCACAGCGCTTAGATCCAGAAGAAAGATGCCGTCAATTTAGCGTGAATCTTTCCTTGATCCCCGAAGGTAAAAATGTTCGTACGGCACCTCTAATCGCCACTCCAGGAAAAACTTTGTAGTCCTCTACGCACGTCCGCACTGTCCGGAGGTCAAACAAAGAGTGAATAAAATTAATTCTTAAAGACAGATTTCTTTTACGTTTGGTTTGTAATTTTCTTGAGTTTTAAACCGACACCAAAAAATAAAAAGGTTCTCAATTTGCCTGTATGTATTTTTTTTTGTGTTACCGCGGTTACTCCGGGGTTTGTGGACCGATTTTAAAAATTCTTTTTTTATCTGAAAGTCTTCCGCGGTGGTCCCAAAAAAACGAAATCTCGATCAAGAGAGCAAGGTACTAAACCTATTTGTTTTCTCTGCCATACGTTGTTCGTGCGGCAAAGCTGCCTCTAGTGTGGTATATGCTCAGATAATAAAGATCAGGGGCGCATTTAGAATCAACAAACTTGTGGTAAAATTTGCAGTAATGATTTTTTTGGGTATGTTTCCCGCTTTTATAGTAATAATAATAAACTAAAATGCAAAAATAAACTGTTAAAAAAATAAACCGACTTCAAGAAAAAAAAGTCGTTAAAAAGTTAAAATTAATAAAAAAAAGAAGTTGGTTAATAACATAATATGTGCTAAACTACGAAACGTTAATAACTAAATTGACAAAAAAATAATATATTTTAATACCATATGTTATTACCCGTCGGTTTAACACTTTTTACTGTTCATAAAGGTACCGTTTACCACCTCTAAAAAAAGTTATCTAAATCACTCAATTTTATCAAAAAAACGTTTTTGTTTAGAATACGGCGAGCTCGAGGACATCACCTTCGTAATCCTCAATGTCAACAGAGACAGACTATCTCAAATAAATCCAGAGAGCAGCAGTATTTTGCTGCGGACGTATGTGCGCTTTCTGATAAAGCTGGCAGATCCAATTTGCAGCCTCCTGCCAAAGGTCCTGCTGTGACATTTAGCCAAAAGTCCTTTGAAAGCCGTTGCTTTTTGGACTAAGCCAGGCTTTTAAGGGGTCAAGTATTAGTATTATGTATTTTTAAACTCGAAATGGTATAATTTTTTATACAAGGTGAGTTTTTTCGTGTTTAATGCAGGGATCTCAGAAACCACTGCAGCTATTGTAGCAGTTGTGTTTTTTTTTAATTAAATAATTATATAGGCCGGTAAAAATGCTATACATTAAAAAATATGTAAAACAGAAGTGACAGATACCTATTAATAGTAGGAGAGCTAGTGAACCCTTCGAGTAACGTAGGGCCTGTAAGGCTAGAAATTTTTTTATAGCATGCTAAGCACGACAATCATCACCTGGCATGTATCAGCTCTACACATCATTACCCTGTATACTTTTGAAAGTTTAAAAAAAAGTTTGGAGCTGTAACCTTAAAATTTTCTAGGATTTAGTTCATTCATGGTAAGGTTTGAAAAAAAATTGAAAAGCGTTTTCGATGAGCACAAGTACCTGCCAGGCGAACTGAAAGGTGTGGCTGATTTGGATGGCCATATTTTCAAAACTAATAAAGTTAGATGTACCTAATGTGCTATTTTCTTAAAGCTGTTTTTGTAAAATTGTTGTGTCAGCTCAGCACATTTAATATTCAGAATAGAAGAAAAAGTGTAAATAGAAAACTTCGTATTTGGACTGTTTTTTGAATGGATTGTTTGAACAACGTTTGCCGCACTTCTTAATAAAGTTCCCTCCTATGGTCTTTCAACTAAACTCTGTACTTGGCTCTCTAGTTATCTATCTGATCGACGTATATCAGTTATTGTGGACGGCCATTCTTCAAGCTTTCACCAAGTAAATGCTGAAGTGCCTCAGGGCTCAGTTCTGGCACCAACATTGTTTCTTCTTCACATCAACGACCTTCTCTTGTCCACAACAAATTCCATTCATAGTTTCGCCGACGATAGTACCCTTCACTCCAGTTTTCAGGTTCCTAAACCCATCACTAAACCTGACTTGGAAAACAAACGCAGAGCGATGCAGATATCTCTTTCGCAGGATCTTAATTTAATAATGGATTGGGGCGCCAAAAATCTCGTCCATTTTAATGCATCCAAAACACAATCATGTTCCTTGTCGCGAAAAGAGTCATCAAATACTCATCCTCTACTTATGAGCGGCCAAGTTTTACAGAGCAAAGACACCTTCAATCTTGTGGGCGTCACATTTGAAAGTAACCTTAACTGGCATAAACACATTGTATCTATATCCACGGCAGCTTGAAAAAGCTTGTATTTCTCTTTCGAGCCAAAAGTATTTTTCCACTTTAAAAAAAAACGTTTATTCTAATAGACAGTTATTTAAATATAAAATTCTTTAAATTTTCAATGTTCTCTAATAGGAAAATTCTTTGAACGGACAATTTCTCGAAATAGTTACTTTTATTTTATGTAATTTTTAAACCTGTTTACCTATATATGTAATACATAAGTGCCATAATCCCTTTAAATTTTAAGAAAAGATCTTCTAGGTAGGGATAAGTTTGGGTGTATCTGAGTTGCTAGGTGGTGATTAAATTATTGGAATTACCCAATTGTATCTTAGCGACCAGTCTTTAATAAAACTGGAGGTTTTCTCTTATTACCTGTTTGTAATGAAGCTCACGTCTACAAACTCGACCATCCCCCTTTGTTTGTTTTGGATGACACGTAAAAATTAAAATTATATTGATAATAAACATTTTTAATAAATATATAGATAGGATAATTTTTTGTTTAAATTACCGACACTTTACCATTCCTCAAAAACTTATCTTCGACAAACGGTTTGTTCAAACAACAATCTGTTGAGATAATTATTGTCCATTCGAAAAACTGTTTTTCCGATGACATTTTTAAAAAGGCCTTTTACAAACTTTTCACCGATGTCTTTGGTCTCGGTGTATATTTTAATATAAAAATATTTTGTATATTTGGCAAATGCAGAAATAACCATTTACTTTAAAAATATTTCCCCTGTTTTTCCGTTCTTTCATTTCTGTAACCTCTAAAGATAAAAATTATAATTTTAAATTGGCCATCTTTTCTTATCAACTGTTATTAGACTAGCTTTTGTATAATAAAAAAGTAATATTTGACATTCAGCTTCAGAAGAAACAAATAAGGCCATTCTATTTTAAAAACAACAAATTCGTTTCTTTTTCAAAAAGAAAGTAAAGAGAATTTCTGACGAGTCAGCATTATGAAATGCTGAAATGAAACGTCCATTCCGAAAACTAATGGAGAGTTTAGCATCGTTTTCGTTATGTACCCTACTTATCGAGATTTATTTCTAAATTTTGTATTTTTATTGTTCTGCTACTGCCAAACGTCACTAACTGACATTTTGGGATCTATAAATTTAATCGATAAAACTATTCAAAATATGTTTATCATGATTTTGCCTGCTAAAAACACGTGCCTAATACACAACAATTTTTTTCTAACAAGTGGATTTTAAGTGGGTTTTAAACTAAATATGTTTAAGGAAAAGTTGGCACGTTGCTTCTTTTTCCCGAACATGAATTATTTGGCACACCATATACAGGGTGTCCCAACTCTATTTATATACGAAATAACTTCGCCGCCGTAGAAGATACAAAAATAAATCTAAAATACAAAATGTTTGTTTGGCCACACTTTTATATTGACCGTCCCAGTTAATATACTGGGTGTCTTAAAAATAGACATTTTAATGGCAAGTAGGTTTTTTTTATAAATTGAACACTCTATATATATTAACAAATTTTGACTCTGTATTAAATTCTAGGTACATTAAAAATGTAATATACACTATACGTCAATTATTGCTGGTTTCTGAGAATTTAACAGTATGCTGATATACTCATTAACAATTAAAAGTGAAGAAAGAAAAATAATAATTTCGTTTTATTTATTTTAAAAAATTTTGACATTCTCAGAGTAATAAATAAAGTATTTTAATTAATTAAAATTTTATTTGCTTTGGTCAAAATAATGGATTTCTATCCCATAGTGATATCGGCGCGTCGCTGTAAAGGATAGCGGCGCCTTTGTATAAAATAGTCCGATTGCAGGCGGCCTTTTTTATGTTTTTTTGTATTATTTTCGAAGGGTACCGAATTTTGAATACATGTAATGTAATTACCTTTTATTTTAAGAACTATTAGAAGGTATAGTCAGTTTACTTTAGACACATATTTACTTAACTGCACTATAAAAACAGCAATACGTCAACTGTGGCTGGTTTTAGGTTAAATTAGTAAATATGTGTCTAAAATAAACTAAATTGCTGACATATAGTAAGAACATTTTAAAATCGCAAATTCGGTTCCCTTTGAAAATAATACAAAAACATGAAAAAGGCCGCCTGCAATCGGACTATTTTGTACAAAAGCGCCGCTATCCTTTACAGCGACACGTCGATACACTATGGAGATAGAAATCCATTATTTTGGCCAAAAGCAAATGAAATTTTAATGGCTCATGCTGTGTATTTTAAAGTAGATACGCCAAACTACATGTACGCAAAATTATTAAAGGATATGACGACTTCTACTAGGGGTAATAGGAAACTTGAAATTATATTTTAAGTAAACATAAATATACAACATTTAATCTACTTAGTTTATTATTAGGCTTGTTTACTAAAAAAGTAAAAGAGTTTAAATAATAAGAGCTATTGTTGTTTTTCCGATGCAGTCTCAGTGAAGTCTCGCTACTTTTGTCAAAGATTTTTTTACCTTTTTCTTTATCAGTTTTTGTACTTACAATTGCCTTTCTACTTTTTGCTACTTCTGAGTGTAAGGACAGATACAAGATTTTTTTATAATTTACAAGGTTTTCCATTTTAAAATTTAATATGTTTTGTCCTACACTGTATATCCTAAAAGATAAAAAGCATTCTGATGAAAGATATGGATTCCACAGAATCTACCCAACAAAACAGTGTTTTTTATTTATTTTATACGTTAAAAAATAAAAAAGTTGGGAAGATGTATCTCTATTACGCTTCTAAGAATAATTTAAAATTGTGGAACCTGCTGCCCGCGGAGGTCTTTCCTCTCCCCCAAATCTTTAAGTATTTAAGTCCCGTGTCAACAAACTTCCTCTTACCTCGCTTAAGACACCCACGGTACGTTAGTATTTAGGCTTTTAGCCTTCGTGGTTTGTCCACACATAAAAAAAAAAAACTAGTGAAACCAGTGGTGGCGTGGGACGCTATTGATAAAAAAATATACGCCACTGACTTTTGCGCAACTTTATACTTTTTTCAGAATAAAACATCATAATGTTTCTTATTAAGTTACGCAGCTTGCTTAGTTTTTCAACTATTAAGGCAATTTTTTCTATTAAAAGTTAGGTGTTAAGCACCCTTTAATTTTATTACCGCAATTGGAAAACACAAAGAATTTAAATTTAACAGATACATAACTTTATTTTTATAAATAAAACATTTAATTTTACTTAGGCTTTCTTTTTATCTGGAAATTTTAGGAAACAATAAATCTTGGTGTTTTAATATGAAACAAATCCGATTGCATCGTTTTAAAAATAATATATTTAGGATCGTAAATCTTTCAAAAAGAGCCAAAGGAAGTTTTTATTATTAAAATTCTTGTTTATGCTAAAATGATATATACTTTTACTTCACCCAAAATTTATTAAACTTTATACTATACAAAAAATATACAACGTATAATATTCTCTTAAATGAAAAAAAAAGTAGATGGAAAAAAAGAAACTAATTTTACAAATTTTTTTATTAATATATATTTATTGGCGACTGTTTATGCGACTTTTTTTTATCAAACACTTTTTCTGTGGTTCTTAGTTTTCTGGATATTATGCCATTTCAATATTTTAAGAATCTCTTTATGTTATTATACATAGTTAATAGTGTTGTTCTAAAATTAAAGACTTCAGATAATATAATTAATGCTTAATAAAAGAAGGGCTGTTCGTCTTATTAATGATTCTTTACTTACTAAAGACTTCCTTCTCTTGCCCATCGTCGAGCTGTGGGAGATCTATCGCTCTTCTATAGATATATTTACGGCTTCTGCTTCGACAGATTATCCAGTATAGTCCCCCTCTTGCAGCTCCCAACAGAGAAACTGGTGGTGCCGCACGTATGCATCCTGTACGGTCCGATTGGACAGGCCCCGAACTTCCCATTTCGTTGGTTCTTTTATCTTTAGAGTTTCTAGACTGTGGAACCTACTGCCAGCGGAGGTCTTTCCTTCTCCCCCAAATCTTCAAGTTTTTAAGTCCCGTGTTAACAAACTTCCTCTTACCCTGCGTAAGACACCCACGGTACGTTAGTATTTAGGCTTTCAGCCTTTGTGGATTAGTCCAAAGATAAAAAATATAATAAAAATATATTTTAAAGTAAAATTAACAGACGCAAATTTAAAGATGGCTTCTGGGCATCATCTTAAAAAAATGATAATAAAAGGAGGAAGAATATTTTAAGAAGCTTCTCACGAGTACCTTATTATATTAGAATAACTTATTAAGTGGTTTCGCTTCACCCAACTTAATATTTTATTAAAAATAAATTTTTATATTCTTAATTTATTTTAATTAACCAACCTAAGCTTGAATAAATGTTTTTTATTATAAAATATTTCGAAAACTTGCAATTTAACTATAATAAACAACAAAACAATAATAGACAAGTTTAAAAAATATAATACTATTGTAGGGAACGCACTATTACAGAAAAAAAAAATATATTTACTAAATGAAAATAAAATAAATACACATCATGGAACGCTATAATTTAAACATTTATTGTAATTTTGTGTTTTTGTTGGTTTAAGTATAAATTCTTTGATTGTCAATGTTTTATAATATGTATTTATTTTATTTTTAATGTAGTAAATATATATATATATATATAAATATATATTTATATATATATATATATATATATATATATATATATATATATATATATATATATATATATATATATTATATATATATATATATATATATATATATATATATATATATATATATATATATATATATATATATATATATATATATATATATATATATATATTTGAAAAGCTACAAATGAGCTTAATAAATAAAGATCAAAATATACAGGGTGTTCCATAAGAAAAAACATAGGTTGGGAAATTTTCTCAAAAACTAACCAATATAGAAAAAACTAATTTCACCACAATATTCTACGGAAAAAAATACACAATTAACCTATTTAAAGTTTTTTACAACTTTAATAGCAGACGAGTTAAAAAAGATTATAAAAGAATGGAGCCAAAATCTAAAATTACCCTGTAGCTCTGAGATGGATTGCAATACCCATAAACTGTTTTCACTATAGTTGTTTTCTCAAAAAAGAGATCGAGAGTCCTATATTAGATTTTTGATATTCCTTACGGTTTTCGAGATACCCCGTAAAACCATCGAAAATGAAACACCCTGTACTATCAGAAGCTTTAAAAGGATATTCCACAAGACCCCACTTGCCATTTTTTTTCCAAGATGGCATCAAGCGTCCATCTGGAAATAATATATTTATGTATTAATATCATTCCCTTAAAGTTTTAATTTTTAAAATTGATTTATTAAAAATATAGAAGATGGGGGGACATTAAAGAAATAGATTATACAGTGCTTGTCTTAAGTCAGGTCCCCCCTCCTTATTTTTGAATTGTTTGGTAATTTTTCATAAAAATTTAAAAACTTTAATAAGACAACATAAACCAAATTTTAGAAAGGAAATTATTGGATATAATAAAACTAAGTTGATAAAATATGCGTGCCGATAAAACTTGAAAAAGAGTGCCGATACGATAAAGGGACTTATATAGGGTGATAGCCCTTTATCCCCCTCGAACAAGAAAGTTCCCGTTTTACCCTAAAGGGCGTATTTTTAAAGATATAAGGACTCTTCCAAACCTTCAACTTGGAAATTAAGTGTAGTAGCGCCATCTGTTGTCGAGTATTTCAACTTCATTCAGAACAACGGTTATTTGAGTCTCATATCAACTCCCGAGCGAAGCCGGGAATCATAGCTAGTGACAGATATAAATGTCAAACTGACAGCTGGGCGCCATTTTGAAAAGAAAATTAAATGGAAAGGGGGTCTTGTAGCACATCATTTTAAAGCTCCTGACAAGTTCTTTATAATCCCAGAATATAAATGCTGTATTCTTTTTATGCTCCAGAACCGCCCGGAACGACACCATAAGTGTTCCTTTTACAATTTCTTGACATTTTTTTATGTTGTAGAACCGTTCTTGACACTATTGACAATTCAGAGAACGGTTCAGAACGGTTCTACAAGGTAAAAGGAATACACTAAAAGTGAATACCTTTAACCTCCAAAAAATGGCGGTACTTTGAAAATTACCTGAATACCTGATTGGGATGGCCATATCTCCAAAACTAATAAAGGTAGATATACCGATTTTTTTTTATCTTTGGATAAACCACGAAGGCTAAAAGCCTAAATACTAACGTACCGTGGGTGTCTTAAGCGATATAAGAGGGAGTTTGTTGATACGGGACTTAAATACTTGAAGATTTAGGGGGAAAGGAAAGACCTCCGCGGGCAGCAGGTTTCACAATCTAGAAACTCTAGGGATAAAAGAACGAACAAAGTGAGAAGTTCGGGGCCTGTCCAGTTAGACCGAATAGGGATGCATACGCGCGGAACCACGAGTTTCTCTGTTGGGAACCGTGAGTGGAGAAACTATACTGGACAATGCTTCAAAGCAGAAGCCATGGAAGTACCTATAAAAAAGCGATAAATACCCCACAGCCCGACAATGGGCAAGAGAAGGAAGCCCTTCTGTAAGTGAAGAATCATTAATCAGACAAATGTGGTATTTTCTTAAAGGTCTCTTGGATATCTTTTTAATGGTGATATAATATACAGGGTGTGTCTTTAAAACAACTGTACTTTTTGTCTTACCCTGTATATTAAATAAATCCTAAAACGAGTTTTAAGAAAATGCCACATTAAGTGCATCATACTTCATTAAATTCGGAAATACGGCCATTTAAATGAGGTATTAAGGTAATTTTCAAGGTACCGCCATTTTGTAGTAGGTAAAGGTATTGACTTTATATTCTAGGATTATTAAGTACTCGTCAGGAGTTTTAAAATGATGAGCCACAAGACCCCCCTTTCCTTTTAAATTTTCTTTTCAAAATGGCGCCCAGCTGTCAGTTTGACATTTATATCTGTCATTTCCTGTCTAAAATTCGGTTTATCTTGTCTCACTCTCAAAATTTCTTTAAAAAATACCAAACAATTCAAAAGTTAGGAGGGGGTTCCTGAATTTAGACAAGCACTGTATGTATAAGAGCAGTTACTGATAACTATAACGTAAAACCAAACCAAGTAATTTATTACCAATATTACTTCTAGTCAAATAAGCATCGATAATTTTGCTTTAGTCCCTAGAAAAATATTATGTGACAACAATAAAAAACCAATGGAGCAATCAAATAGTTTCGAAGGGGGAAAAATTGGAAGCAAATGAAATTTTCGTGCAGTGAGCGATGAAATAGCTGGTTCACTCAGTTTCGCTCTATTTCATTATTTGTCTGTCTTTGCTACAAAGGAATCTTTTGATTGGCAATTTTCAGATGGGCGTCAACTGTTCCCAAAATTGCGGTTTGATACATGATTGTTATTCTGTTTATACGCAGTATTTTAAAGGTGTCAAGACTATACATATATATAGTTATATAAAATAAAAATACTCGGTAATTAATAGCTCACTTCTCACCCTAGGTATATAATATACTATAACCTAAGAAACGTATACAGGGTGTCCAGATTTTTTTTGCAATTGCGGGATATCTTGATTATTATTAGAGATAGAGACTTGCAGTTTTGGCGAAGTGAAATTGATAAAACGAAAGATGACAATAAAATATTTTTTACGACTTGTTTATTTTGACATACAGGACGATTTATTTTTTATTTTTTGACCTCCCTTGTATTTTGGGTGTCTTGTAGCATTCAACAACAGCAAAAAACTGATCACCAACTTTTTGCTCTATTTTATTATTTGTCTGTCTTTGTTACAAAGGAATCTTTTGATTGGCAATTTTAAGATGGGCGTCAACTGTTCCCAAAATTGCGGTTTGATACATAATTTTCATTCTGTTTATACGCAGTATTTTTAAGGTGTCACGACAAGAGTGTATTTTATCCAAAAAACTTATACAAGGTGTCCGGATTTCGCTACAACTGCATCATATCTTGGTTATTACTGAAGATAGAGACTTTACTTTTAATAACTGAGGGATTTAAGGCAAATATTTTTTAATAAGAAAATAGTACGCCACTGCACTTTTCTAAAATAAAAATACTCGATATATGGCTTCCGCGTAAATAAATAAAATACATTTTTCAGCATGGTATATTCGTATATCGTATATCAAGTTTTATCACCATCGTTATTTATTCTACAAGGTCCGGCAATAGGATTAAACGTTGTTTATGGGCCACTGTGAAGGTACCAAAAATATATTTCGACTTTTTGTTATGAAAACTAAAAATATAATTTTGGAAACTAATTAAAACACTTCCAGTTTGCAAAAATTTCTTTCTTCAATGCACTTCTGCATATTGGAGTAGAAATGGCGCATAAAACGCGTCAATAAATATACGTTTATGGTTATTGAATGAATTTTTTTTTATCATTGGACAAACCACGAAGCCTTAAAGCCTAAATACTAACGTACCGTGGGTGTCTTAAGCGAGGTAAGAGGGAGTTTGTTAACACGGGACTTAAATACTTGAAGATTAGGAGGGGAAGGAAAGACCTCCGCGGGCAGCAGGTTCCACAATCTAGAAACTCTAGGGATAAAAGAACGAACAAAGTGGGAAGTTCGGGGCCTGTCCAGTTGGACCGTATAGGGATGCATACGCGCGGAACCACGAGTGTCTCTGTTGGGAACCGTGAGTGGAGTATATCTTCACGATTTTTTCTTTGAGTTCGGAAGTGTTTTGGGACGAGTAGAAAACAATTTCTTACCCATCTTAAAATTGCATTTCTTGTTGAAACGTTGACACGCACTGGCAAATTAAATTCACGTCGAAAGTTTCTCTGAATTGGCACAATGGACTGCGTCAGGATAAAGGATTCTACAGCAAAGATCCGTTGATTGTTTGGCCAATTTGCCATTGTAACACAAAATTTTCACTTGTAATACCACTAGTGCTAAATTTATTTCCGGAAATTTTTTCAAGGCCACTAATATTTTAAAAATTATTTATTTTAAAAACTAATTTTCTTAAAATATTCGTGGCCGAGAAAAATTTCCCGGAATAATTTAGCACGTAAGGTATTCGGTAAGAAAATTTCACACCAAGTTTGTGTAAAATAATATTTTTTAAATTAATATTTGTAACTTTGACACGAGCATTAAAGTTTTACTATAAAATAAATATTTTCCATTTTACCAATTGTAGTTGCTAGTATATGTAATTTTAGAGCTTATCATTGTTTATTCTTTTATATTATATATACCTTATATTACTACAGTTGGAAAAAATAGTTTATTTTAATTTTTTTATACCCATACCTTGCTTTCGTTTGCTTTTCACTTATGTCTAGTACTTTAGTCTTATGATATTATTTTACTAACTGTAGTTGTATAAAATTGTCATTTAGGCTTTTAAAACCTTACATTATTTTTATATTATGTTTCGTCTGAAATACTAAAACTGGTACAAAATAACATTTTCTTTAATTATGTATGTGAATGATAGACATGACGTTAAAACAAATTCAATGATTACGTCAAAAAATTTCCACTATAATTCGCTCCAGGCAGGAGAAAAAAATGTCCAATAAACACTTATGTTGTCATGGTAATGCAACCAAAACTACACATTTGATTAGTCAAAAAACAGTGGTGTGGAATTTTTAACAATAAACTTCAGTTTTATTGCTATTTCACATTTGTCAAATAAAGTATATTTCCATGACTATTTCACTAGAGTGTTTTACACTGGCAAAATGTTATAGCAACCTTGTGATTTATACTGGCAAAACTCCTACCTGCTCCTACCTTGATAAAACCAACATGATGAAACCATTGACAGTTTGACAAGTGTCGCCTATTTTAAAAAATAAAATATGAATTTTAAATCAAAATGCGAGATTTGAAAGCCAGTGTAAGTCAGAGATTAAAAAAGCAGTCTGTAAAAATATGCCGCCTAATACACAAAAAATCAAAAAAATCCATTTGGAAGCAGTTTTCTCAGTATTTGGAGAAGCGAAATTATAAGCTCGAAAAATCTACTTCTGTAATAAAGTTCCACGTCTCAATCGCTGCAGGTTAACCAAATTCAAAACCAGTCTTCGATTGGAAAGAATGGACAAACTATTGGAAATTATAATAAGAAAAATGCAGTGGAGTACCATTTTTTTTATTAAAAATATTTACCTTAAATTTCTCATAGACGACACCAGTAATTTTTTTATGACAAAAAATGTCCTCTGATGCATACGAGGTGTCTGCAAATTTTTTAAAAACACCTGAATTGATATAAAAGGTATTACCAAAAACCAAAAATTATTTTAAATTTTTAACACCCCGTAGGTCAAAAATTAGGACATACCTTTATAGGAAGTATTTTCTTATTTTTAACACGCTTTTATTAGCTTGGGTTGTATGTATGTATGTAACGGAATCTTTAAGCTTAATTTTCACCAACTTTCAGCGATTCGATTTCTTTGAAACTTTGCACACGTATCAAGGACCCATGACAATGCAATAATCTGCAAACAGTATCCCGTTATCATGATTAGGATCGCCAGGATAAATAAATTCCTTTATAGATTTTCTGTAGGAGAGTAACAGAGAAAGAGCTAGTGCGCGATCTGCGCATGCGTGCAGTTTCGGACGTACTCTCAGCATAAGGCTGACAGAAACTTGTTCGGAGTAGTTGCGTTCTGAAACCTCATGCAACAGTGAAGCTTTAAATAAAATGATTATATTACGAAATAGTTCGTGAAACATTTCAATATCACAGATCACATATAGCAGAAAAATAATTGATATATCGAACTAAAAAATGAAAAATAAAGAATAGTTTAAAAAACTAAAAACACGCTTTTATATGAAACCGAACTAAAAATTAGAAAATAATGTTTGATTACAAAGTATTCGTATTACAGTAATCAAAGGTCAAACAATAATTCATAATTATATACCTCAAAATAGAATTATAATAAAATTTAAGATAATAACAGAATAAATAATTCACTTTAGAGTAAAAAGCGTGCGGTGCATTTTACTATTTTTTCATAACTTTTCCCTCATAGATATTTACAAATGAAATAATTATAACATTTAATATATTAAGCACCCCATGCTTTTATTCTGAAGTGAATTATTCTGTTATTATCTTAAATTTTATTATAATTCTATTTTGAGGTATATAATTATGATTCATTGTTTGACTTTTTATTACTGTAATACAAACTCTTTGTAATGAAAAATTATTTTCTAATTTTTAGTTCGGTTGCATATAAAAGCGTGTTTTTTAGTTTTTTAAACTATTATTTATTTAATGTAGAATTAGCTTTAAAATTTTGTCGAATAAGTTGTGAAACACCCTTTAAATTTAAATACACCGAAATAACTTAATTTAATTTTAAATGTAGCTGAACGAAATATACGTCTTGTATTTTCTTTTTGCATTATTTTTTTAAGCGAAGACAACAAATAAATATACTTTTTTGCTTTCATATTCCATTTTCTCGTTATGGGCCCGAATATTTCTTATTCGTTGACAGAACCGGGAGAAAATCCTCCATTTGTTAACGTGGATGAAATTTGGCTTCGGTGCAAATTTGACAAATACAAAAACGCCGTCACCGTATACACGCAAATTGTCACAACGACTTGTGGAATCCTTAATAAATAAGGATTTTCAGTGCGGCGCTGAGAGATGACAAAACGTTATTTTGCGTAAAAATATAGCATTTATTTCACAGATTTACTCAGTGTCAGCTCGTTAAAAGGGGACAAACAACGACGTATGGACCCAGCGATTCCTTCATAATTTTATGATAAACATTAAGCCAACAATCCTAATAGGCAAAGGGGGTGAGGCAAACGAGAAATGAAAATGGCAGACTTACTTTTTGACCTTGGTCGATAGTAATAGTATGTACCCAACGACGTTGGTCTCTATTTACCTGTGAAAAGTGAGGTGCGGAAATGAATAGTCTACCCTTCTACAAACAAAGCACTGCCTACCCATATTGTCTTTAAAAACACTTTCTAATCACCAATAAACACCAGAAAATACACAAAAAAACGCATTATAAGCTTTATTTGATCACTTTTGGCTTTCCAAATTGTCAAATGACAGAAACCAACAGAAATGACAAAGCAAAGGGGGCGTCACCCAAAAGCGTTTAGGAAGAGTTCATTCATGTTTTATTTACGATGGAGTAAAAATCCCTGGGCGGCGTTGCCGGGATTAACAAATAATTACGTATTTTCAGAATTTTGCTTTTTTTTTTAAAGATAATAACTTATAATATTTAAACATATTTTTTATTATGATATCTAAAAATGATAAAAATATATGTATTGTTCATTTAAAAAGTTATATTACAAAATTCTTTAATATACAGGCTTACTACTTACGTTAGTAAGTTTAGAGTGGAAAAATTAAATTTGGCAAACCGCATTTTAGCGCTTTTACTGTGATGTATTGGTGACGACAGCTCAAATGTAAACAAACTTGGTCCATACGTCATTGGGTACAAATAACTAAACATTTGTTATACGGGGTGTTTTTTTTTATTGTTACAACAGTCAGTGGTAGGGCAGCTTAAGAGGGGATTTCGGGATTTACTACAGCTCCGGTTAAGTACCTCCACCAAAGATGAGCCCCGTTTAAAAAACCGATCATAAAAAACAAAAATATATCCTTCAGAAATTTTCTCAGATTAAGATAGAAAACGCTAATTACATGATAAACTGAAAATATATCCATAAGAAATTTTCAAACTCGTCAGATTAAGAAAGAGGAAGTTAATTACAAGCAAGAATTGATGACTGATATAAAGAGGCTACAAAGTTAAAAAAAAACGTAATTTCGGCGTTCTCGAGCGTGTTTTTTTATTTTGAAGAAAATAACGAAAAATATATAATTCGATTAGATCATGGTCAAAGTCATTTCAAGGTCAAATCATTAAAGTTCATCGAAAATAGACCACAATGTTGTATGTTTATCTTTTGGGGTCGCTGAATCCGAATCTGGAGGTTTTAATTTAACTACAGATTCGGATTCATCGTCCCAAAAATCTCAATATATCATGATTTTTTCCTATAAATTTTAATAATCTAACCTTGATATGACCTTGATCTCAACTTAAAAGGGTCAATTTGACCACGGATTCGAATTCAGCGACCCCTAAAAAACATAAGGATAACATATTTTAGTTTTTCGGATCATCGACTTTTTTGTGGAGCTATGTAATGAATCCCCTGAAAGCAAAATTATAAAATTTAGACGGTTGTAGAGAAAATATGCTACGCAACACATGCAAAACATGTATTTTTCACCCATTCTTAAAAAAAGGAGCTCTTTATGCACAATTATAGATAAATCACTATTTATGTCCAATTTCGCTGTTTAGCCGCATAAATATGTAAAATAAATTAGTAACAATACACGGAAGCCAATAAATAAGAATACTTGTTTAAAATTATTTCGAAATTTCTTTTTACTTACAGAAAGTAAAATTCTTATTTATTTTACTAAGCAATTAAGGAAAATTCTCCCAACAGAAATATAATCTGTAAATACGTGGTGTTTCTTAACTGCGCTTCTGTATACCTTCCTTAGCTAAGATTGGTCGTAAACGACACCCCTATAGGCCATATCATTCTTATTGCTTGTTTTATTAAAAGAAAATGTCTTCTCGAATCTTTGTGTCTTTTTTCTAAAACTTTAATAGTCTAGGAGCTATCTGACACTTTGAGTAACCTAAGAGATACAAAGCTTAAATTTTTATACAGGGTGTAATTTATTTAATAGCTGAAATTACAGGGTATGATTCCTTAGCTTATCTTAGAAAGAAACGTTCATATGAACATATGTTCTAAACGTCCCAATTTTTGAGACAAACGGTGTTAAAATTTTTACAAAACAAATTTTATTTTATTTCATTTCATTTCATTTCATTTCATTTCATTTCATTTCATTTCATTTCATTTCATTTCATTTCATTTCATTTCATTTCATTTCATTTCATTTCATTTCATTTCATTTCATTTCATTTCATTTCATTTCATTTCATTTCATTTCATTTCATTTCATTTCATTTCATTTCATTTCATTTCATTTCATTTCATTTCATTTCATTTCATTTCATTTCATTTCATTTCATTTCATTTCATTTCATTTCATTTCATTTCATTTCATTTCATTTCATTTCATTTCATTTCATTTCATTTCATTTCATTTCATTTCATTTCATTTCATTTCATTTCATTTCATTTCATTTCATTTCATTTCATTTCATTTCATTTCATTTCATTTCATTTTATTTCATTTCATTTCATTCTCATTTCATTTCATTTCATTTCATTTTATTTCATTTCATTTTATTTTATTTTATTTTATTTTATTTTAAAAAATAGAGTAGCTAGCAAAAATTAAAAATTATGACAAAAAAAAATTTTAGATGTAGGTAAAATCCCTTCTAGCATCACAGATTAATGTGAATTATTACTAAAATGATAATTTAAAAAAGTATATATATACATAGCTGTAGCATATATGTTATCATGCCGAAACACCGCCTTATGTTTTGTGATCGACTAACCCTCTATTAGAGTCCCCAAACCAAGTCGCCGCCTAATCGTGGTGTGATGGCATTCTAGAGCTATTTACATATTCTTATTGCTGCATAAGAATGAAAATATAAACTTAGTTTTAATGTCAGTAACCAAACTTGTTTATTGTTTTAATAACAATAAAATATACAGGAGTGTGTCCCTAGTAATCGGGGCCAAATTCAGGTACAGAATTGCGATGTTAAAATATTGCGATTTAACTTAACTACCCTAATACAAAAAATGAATAATTAACTGAGATACAGGGTGTCAAAGTTCAAAAATATTTTTAATTTGTTCAATAATATTTGATACGTTTTGAAAAATTTGGGACTTTATAGGAAGAAATTTAAAGTAGTGGTAGATGACGTCCTCAAGGTAACACCTTAAAATAACCATAAAATATAAATAGCCAATATGAAAACACTCCTAGATACCGAGTTTCCACATGCAATATTTAATAGGTGCTAAATATTATCGAAATAACTTACTAAAATATTTTTGAACTTTTGACACCCTTTTGTACAAAGGTAAGTTTAGTTAAATCGCAATATTTTAACTTTGCCATTCTTTAGTTGGATTTTGGCTCCATTTCTTAGGGACTACCCCGTATAAATTAAAGGTTTGGCACTATTTTTGCAAATTAAGATGTTTGAAAACAAAGAGTTTTTAAATAATAAAACCGCCAAAACTTCAACATGCCATTTTGCCTTTAATAAAAGAACATAATAGGAAATGAGGCACCCTCATGAGAGCGTTTTATGGCCTATCTTGCCCACGTGAGGCATACAGGAGGCAGTAAAAAAACAACACGCTCTACAGAATATAAGTAACTTAAGGGTGCGGGTTTTATTTTACAAGGATAAAGCGGTTTAGAACTATGTTATTATTTTTTCTCGTTCTACTGTATTATGTTAAATGTAACAATAATTGGTGAGTTATTATTATTTCTTGTTCTTATTAATTTTTTAAATACTGCACACAGTAGATGCCACCGCACAGCTTGTTTAAATTGTTGCGATGTTTAAATATTTTTATTTTGCTTTAAAATTAGTAAAATACATACAGTGGCCGAGCAAGAAGTGCGCAACATATCGAGTGGTCGCCGTGCCATGAAGGGCATCCTGCGCCAACAATTTGTGATATTCTTTTTATTTGCAAAATTCTACGCTTTTAGGCGATTTGTTTGACAGGCCAGATTGCCGTATTCCCTGCCTTAATAGAATAGCCACTCATTGCATATAAACATTCATAACAATTTCTGAACATGACCAGAAGGCCTTATGTTCTCACATCAAAAAAATCAGAAATTATGTGTATAAGCCCTTCTGGCAGGAAACCCTCGATATGTGTTTTAATTAAGGAGAAAGTCCTAAGTATTTTTTCAGGCGATCGTCTCTGCATGTCCTGATAACCTAAAAATCCATTTTGATATAAGTCATGTAAAACAGCGGTATGGTGGGAGATTTGAAAAAACTGCGTATTGAATCACTGAAAAGTGGAGTTAGGTCACAAAATAATTCAAAAAGTTTATGAGTAAAAAGTGCTTAAAATTTAATTCCGTCCTACAATCTGCAAAGTTTAAAGCATGTATTTTTGAAAAAGGGAATTCGCATAATAAAAAAAAATAAATAATATAAAGAAAGTACATATGTTTTTATTTTATTCACCTAACTAGCTTTATACAACTAAACTTTTATTAGTTTAGGCCAAAATAAAATATATATTTTTGTTTTTTTACAAATAAAGCAAAATAATTTAATGCTTTATTTGTTTTTCTGGGAGATAAAATTTAAAAAAATAATATTATTTGGCTTTTCTACAAAATAAAATTAAAAAGTTTATTCGACATTCTACAAGAAAAATAAAACTTTTATGTACTATACAACACACAAGACACCCCACGGTACGTTAGTATTTACGCTTTTAGCCTTCGTAGGTTTGTCCAAAGATATAAAAAAAATAATAAAGAACTATTCTGCTCTTACAAAATATAATACAAAATTATGATTACTTTAAAAGAGATAAAATAATGAAATATTTATAATTGAAGTTACTTACGATACAAAGGTTTAAATCTAATAATTTTAATAATCGTAAGTAACTTAATATTAAATATTTGATTATTTTATTTCTTCTAAAGTAATTATAAGTTTTATTATGTAATTGTGTAAAGCTGGAATACGTCTCCGTAGTATATAAAGTTTTGATTTTTGTTAAAATGTTGAATCAAACTTTTACAACTAATAATAATTTAAAAATAGGTTTTCGCCAGTACACCCAGTGTTGCAATGGTTTATTTCTAAAAATCCTAATATTTTTAACAAACAAAAAATGGTAAAATACTTCAAAAATGGGAAAATTTATTGATCGTGATCATGTTCTACTCATAAATTAAGACACGAGTTTTTACATTTTGTGCATAAACTACAAAATTA
This sequence comes from Listronotus bonariensis, assembly GCA_014170235.1. Lineage (NCBI taxonomy): Eukaryota > Metazoa > Arthropoda > Insecta > Coleoptera > Curculionidae > Listronotus > Listronotus bonariensis. Next base: position 29,347 of record JACEGR010007903.1, read on the forward strand.
CCCCTCAATTTATTGCTTTTATTTTAATATTGTACCACATCTATGATTTTATCAGTTCAGCAGAATGTACAATAAACAGTTAACTATTTTTTTACATTTTATAAAAATATAAGAAATATTTATTATAACTTAAAGGTATATAACCTTAAAAAAATAAAAAGAAGCTAGAAATTCAGTGTGTGTATATAATGATCCTCAACCTGCTTTTTTTTATTTGTCCCCAGATCCTACTAGAGCATCCATATTAAGTTTTCATTATTTAATTAAAATCTCATTTTTGTTACCTCAAAAATCCAATTAACATAATATTAAACTTTAAAAAAATTGCATAACTTCATTTAGTTTAAGTACTTAAATGAGAAAAGTTCCAGGAAGCTGAAAAATTTATAGATTAAATATTTTATACCGCCTTTTATGACAACTAAAACCCGTAAAAGACTATTAACAAATAAGTAACTTTTGAATAAAAGTTAATACAACTTTGATTATCGCAAACTCATATTCTTTGAAGTGACTTGATGACATTAATATTTGACATAATTTATTTTTATTTAATTGCATAAAACAGTTATTCAAAACCTACGCTCACTACAGTAGCGGGTCGCGCTCTGCCGTAACAGCCGCACTGCGAAACCAATTTTCAACGTTAAATAAAAATTATGAATATTGAAATAAACTTCCAGGAATCAAGAAGTTTCCTAATAATTTTTCTGCTCTTTCAGAAACTTATATAATATTTAAGTTATCAGTTATAAGGGTGATTCATTACGATGACACTTTTTTTAATTTTTAAAAATATCTTTATTAGCTAATATTTATTATCATACGGAAGAAATATATTTTTTTTTTTTTAAGATTATGGAAACAATGTTGGCCTTAACTGTGCCTAGCATGGTCTGTTCTTAAGGCTCCAATTTCCGAGCGCCAAATCAATTCGTTAGAATCATCACGTACACTCGCAGCTACTGCCGCTATATTTTCTGCAACTACGTGCTGGATGTGGCTCATTTGGTCAAGAATTGACATCCAATTATGAAAATGGGAGTTCAAACTTCAGTGTGATGGTATAGCCAATAGTCGGCTCATAGTACGCCTGATTTATGCGACCATAAGCCGCTCCGGGTAAGCGCACTGAAACAAGATCTCGGATAATGATGTGATTTTCATATAATACAGTTAAAACAAGATTTAGGACGTTGTGCCGTGGGGGCTTTTCAGAATAAATTGACCAACAGTACTTTTAATACAAAATTACTCATGTAACAGGCTTGGGGAAATTTGAACCCCCTTTTCTAACATCCAAAAATATTTACTAATAAAAAAGTACCTCTAAATAAAATCACCCTTTACTTCTTAGAAACTTCTACCAAACCTGGAGTGGCTATCTTCTCTCAGTTTTTTGGTAATAACTATTATATTTTTTTTTGTAGAAAAAGCCACCAGGACGTCTTTTTTCTAAATATCATTCCAGATCGTTTAGGCCATTAATTATACAGGGTGATTTAAAAATCGATCAGCGAAACTTAAGGGGTAATTCCACTTGACAAAATAAGGGTAGAGCTTCATATACTTTTCTACAAAATGTCATTCGTTTCCGAGTTACAAGCCGTCAAAGTTCAATTTTTATTTTGGTTTTTTCGCCATATTGCACTTATTTTTTAATCAATCCAGTTGATATTTGGCACACAGATCGAGCTTTGCAGATTCTAAAATTTTAAGACAAAATTACTTTTTTAAATACCGCCAGAGGGGCACTTTTACCTAAAACTTAAAATTTATTTACATCATAACTTTTTTATTTTGACAGATATCGCAAAGTCTGGGGCGCCATTGCATAGACAATCAAAAACTTAAAATAAGGTACTCTTTATTAAAGTCGCTAAACCTCACCGTTTAGGCACCAATAAGACATTAAAGTTTTCATCAACTTCAATTAAATTACCTACATACATATTTTTTGAACTATGGTGTGTTAAATATTTAAAAAAAAACTTTTTTTTTTAAATTTTTAACACCCCGTAGTTCAAAAACTAAGACGTTTAGGACATATGTTTATATGAAGTTTTTTTCTTATTTTTTGTTGTGCAAATTGTCTGCTAAGTTTGTCGGTTGAGTTACTGGACTTCACAATAAAGAGTACCTTATTTCTTAAATTTTGATTGTCTCTAAAATAGCGCCCCAAATAAATTTTAAGTTTTAGGTAATGTGCCCTCTGGCGGTATTTAAAAAAGTACTTTTGCCCTAAAATTTTAAAATCTGCAAAGCTCGATTTGTGTGCCAAATATCAACTGGATTGGTTAAAAATAAATGCATTAAGGCAAAACCAAAATAAAAATTGAACTTTGACGGCTTGCAACTCGAAAACGAATGACATTTTTAAAAATATATATATAAAGCTCCCACCCCTATTTTGTCAACTAGAACCACCCCTTAAGTTTCGTGATCGATTTTTGAATCACCCTGTATTATTAAGAGACTTGTAACTTTTTTTCTGCAGGAAATTTACTTCCTCGACTAGATTACAAGTATATTTGGACGAGCAATTGAGCACCCTGTTTGTTTAAGTAAAACATTATTTTTCTCTAAAATTTTAACGTTATAAATATGCAACAGCATTAACGTAAACGTAAATAAAAACAGTAATTTGTATTCGCAAACCTACTCGGAATGCGCGAATCACACGCACGCATTCGTATACCAAAACAATTACAATGATAAGAGGGGAAAAATAACTGTTATCCCCAGCTGCGGGCACATAAAAATTATCTAATTTCATTTTTCTTTTATATCAAAAATACAGCGTGGCCCACCATATTCGACACGGTCTGTAGCTGGATAACCATGGGGTTTTTAAAAAGTAAATATCGAAACATATACAGGTCGGATAAGGCCACAGTTTAAAATAATTTTACTCTATACAGAATGTCTCAAAAAAGTGTGACGTATCAAAGTTATATATTTTTAAATGGAACACCCTATATTTTATGACGGTTTTAGATTCTACATAAAAACTTATTTAAGTTTGTTTATAGTACCAAGTGTCTAATTTTATTCGTTTTTGTGATGATTTGATTTTTTTTCAAAATGCAGGTGCAATTAAATTAATTTTATTTTAACAATATAAACTCCTTAAACTTTAAAATTTGTTACAAGATTAGGGAAAAGTCTGCCTTATCATACTTAGGTCATATCGAGATCATAGATTATACAGGGTGATCAAAAAATAATTTCACTCTAGAAAGTCAAATTGCAATATCTCTTTATTTTAAATGGAACACCCTGTATTTTTTTACACCACATGATGACAAACCAAATGTTCTTTCAAATGGTGTATAGGTTGCCTATTTTTTTAAAGTAATCTCGTTTTAACATATTTTATTCCAAATGTCTATTTAAATGTAAGTAGGCTGTGATATAGCTATGCCTATTTACTAAGCCGTTATTGCAAAATGTAAATTTGTTGGAAAAAAGCACAAAATTAAAAGATTTTGTATTATCTGTAACTATTTTTAAAATTCACAGGAAAAAAATCATTAGTTGCTTATAATGCTACCAATAACACTTATTTCATCTGAATGTGGTAATGATAAAACTTGTGTTTTTAAACAATCCTAATAACGCCTCTGGTCAGTTATGACGACATTCTCGTGACCTATAACTCGTTTCTTCCATTATCCATAATCACTGTGTCAAATTTTTTAAAGCAACTATTAAGGTTATCAGATGGTTTCTCCTGAAATATTTTTCAGGATTAACTCTAGACTAAAGTAAACCACTTTTTTCACATCCTACCAGTATTATATCATCTTGTTGTTGTAGAAGAAGGGTCTTTATTTAAAATCATTGAAATTTCTTTTAAACTGACTAAAACACTAGTAATCAATAAATGGTCGTTGTTATTTTCTTAAGAAAATATTAATGGCTGCTATGTCACAGCCAAACTTTAATTTAAATAAACATTTGAACTAAAAATTTGTAAAAACAGATTTTACTAAAAAGCACAAAAAGATAGGTATAGGCAACCTATACACCATTTGAAAGAGATATTTTATTTGTCATCATGTGACGTAAAAAATACAGGGTGTTCCATTTAAAATAAGAGAGATATGGTTATTTGATTTTCTGAAAAATTGAAATTATTTTTTGATCACCCTGTACAATATTTGATCTTGATTTGACCTACGTATGATATGGCAGACTTTTTTCTAATCTTTATTACACATTATAAGTTTAAAGTGTTAAAGTGTTAAAGTAAAATTAATTTAATTGTACCTGCATTTTGAAAAAATCAATATCACAAAACGCATAAAATTAGACACACACACACACTGTCTTCCAGTATTTTTTTTTAAAAACCCCATGCTTATCCATCTACAGACCGTGTCGAATATAGGTGGCCACCCTGTATTTTTTTAAAATTCACTGTCGAAGCAAATCAGCAATGTGTTTAAGTAAAATATTCATTATTAATTTTAATTTTTTATAAAACAGAAAAAAATACTAGATGTTTCAAAATATGTATATAAATGTTTATAATATTCAGCATAATTAAAAGGCTTTTAACAAACTCATGCATTTAAATCACACTGTTCAAAATTTATAACCAGGTTTATTTTAAAATTATTGCGAGCGAGTTGTTTATTTAAAAACCATTAAAAGGAAAATACAGTTAAACAAGTATTCATGTGCATTGTTTTTCAATTATAGTGTAAATTAAAATAGAATCATGGACTTATGTTTATTTTAATTTATGTTTTATTTTTGTGTTGTACAATTGATCCAATTTATATCATTCTTATTTTGTTTGTTTATTTGTTTAACAATATTTCTATTAATAATACTACCTCTTAAACTTTCAATGGTTTTATTTTTGATTTGTATATTGACATTTCTAGAAGATGACACGTTACCAGAATGCACCACACTGATGTTGAATGAAGTGATGGAGCTATTGGAGCTATGTCATGTGGTTTCTACTTTCTGTAAAATATGAGTTTTATGCACAGGGATGATGGGTTACCGATGGGTTCATTGCTTTAGTCAGTGGTGGAAAATATGTATATGGAATAATTTGAGAAGAAACAATTAAAAATGCCCTGAGGTATGTTGATGATACTTTCCTTGTACATGGTTGTAATGACGAGGCACTGTATAAGCAATAAAGAAAGAACAAAACTGGATCACCTTTTAAAGACGTTTTAGTTAAAGTCGTAATGGACAAATACAAACCCCCCGTTTACAGAAAACTGACTCATATTGAATAATACCCACACCAAAACTCTATTCACTTCAATGGACCTAAACAAGGGATTCTACGAACGATACAGTTACACACAGGGTGTCCAAAAATTTATGGGCACTTTCTCCGATTCATATAGAACACGTGAAAATAATGTGACAAGTTCATGTAATTTTTTTCCTAAAGCTCCTCTTTACAGAGATATGTGCCCTTAGAGGACGCTACTGAAAATCTTTTTTTTTAATACTTTTCTAGTAATTTGGCATAATGTTTTTTAATATGATAAATACAAGTAAGAATTTTTAAATGGTGGCTGCAAAACAATTGTCTTGATTGTCTGCCAGGGGCGGACTAACCTCTTACGAAATAGTGTTGAATTACTTTTACACACCTGTATAATAAAAGAAATGAAATAAGTATTTTGGGTAGCTTAAATCCTTAGCTAAAACAAAGGTACTGCTGTTAGATGTAGATAGATTAAAGCATTTTTAAGAAGAAACAAGTTTTTGTTTAGTAGGGACATCTAAAAACAATAAGTTATTCTGTTGAAAATGGTATTAAAAAACTTATTTTTTTATTTTCCTGATACTAAAAAATAATGTTACAACATTGTGGAGGGTTCCATAATCTTTAATAATTAAAGCCAGTGGGAAAAACCGACAAACCAAATTATTAAATACAATCTTATTTAATCAAAATGTTGTTTTTCTCGAAAACGCTTCACTTTAAAGGGTGTAAACATGATTAGTACTATTGTGTAAGGGTTGTAAAGTTCGCCCCTAGTGAACTAAAAAAGGCAAGTGTTTCACAAGGATACCGTTTTAAAGATTTCTAACTGGTATTTATCATAATAAAAAAACCGATTTTCAGTGGCGTCCTTTAAGGGCACATATCGTAAAGAGGGACTTTGAGAAAATATTTTATAGAACTTGTCACATTATTTCTATGTGTTCTATATAAATCAGAGAGATTGCCCACATATTATTGGACACCCTGTATATAACCGCGCAGTTATTCCTATAACATCAATGTCTACAGGATGAGATAACTAATATAACTAAAGATTTTAAACAAAATGGATACAACAAAAGATTAATAAAAGAAAACAAAAGACAAATACAGAAACAAGACAAAACCACTAACTTAAACAAGACCAAATATTCATGAATATACCGCATTTTAAAAGAACTTTAGAAAAGAATTGCCAACAACATCAAAAAGCATAGAAATCAAAAACATTTTTAAGGAGTATTCTAACAAAGACGATATACAACAGCATCCCAAATAACTGTAAAGTATACGTTGGGGATACAAAATGACCACTAGAAATTAGAATTATAATAAACATAAAAAACATACGGAACGAGGTGAAACATCGATATTGAGAGTTGCCGAACATACATTTTTAAAACATCACCACGTACAGTCGGGTGCCAAAATTATTCATAATGAAGATCACTGGGAAGAGAGGAAATTTAAAGAAGTTACTGTAAGTTTAAATATCAAGAATGCCTGTAGCAAATCAAGTATTGATATACCAAATATCTGGCAACTGTTTTTTTTCCACCCTTTCGGGGTCATCCCACCCAGGTCCGACGACCGCCCCCTAGGTGGTGCACTGCAGCCTGAAGGCTTATTGTACCTTGACCCCTACTCCTTCTCATTCACACACCATTCATTCCATAACTTGGATGGTTGTTGCTCAGTCCGCATCCCCGAGCAGCAACACCGTGTGCCGTTGCCCAAAACACCGCTGTCGCCGGACACCCATCCAAATTATGGGCGCGCATTCCACTGCTTAACTCCGGAGATCGACGCTCGCCGATACAAACCGAAGCCGCCACAAGCGCGCCTCTGGCAACTGTTGCTGAACGTGGAAACATTTTTTTAGTGTTATCTAAATTGCGATTTAATTTTTTTATCTAAAAATTATCTTGAGGAGGTCCGGGAAGCTCCACCCAGCGAGTAACGCTGTCCACCGTCATAATTTTTAAACGTATTTTACAATCGATTCGATATTTATTACTCAACACAAACAATAAAGCGCTAACTTAGCTGATTTGCACTTCGCGAAGCTGCTTTTAATTTTTCAATTGTCAAAAAACGTTTTAGATGCAGCTTGATATATTTTTTTCTGTGAAAATTCAAACCTTACTACGATACATACTAAGTATTAATTTAGGGGCGGTCATATCAACTTTCCGAGGGATCAATAAATGTCCATTTTTGCAATAAGGTGTGTTAAGGTAAAAAAATCGGTTACAAAGGATATGGCGATGAAAGGGGGCCATTGTCCGCATGCCCCCTTATGACCGCCTCTGTATTAATTTTCATTAATAATGTATAAAAATATGAATGATTTTTGTATTATAGTATGCATTATTAAAATTTCATGTTTTGTGAAGTTTTAAAAAAATTGCAATTTTAAAGAAAAAATGCCTTATCGGGTAAGACCGCACAGAGAAAATCGCTTTGCTAATAATTAGCATTAAACCATATATTTGCTATTAAGCTGTGTAGATATTTAAAATTTTGTTAAAAAAAACAAAATGTAATTTATCTATAACATTTTTTAAAAACCTGTTATAGAAATATTTTTTTGGGTTTTATCTTTTGGTTTTATGTCCATAATTTTATTATTTAAAAGAATCCTAATATCTAGAACCTGTAATAACTAGAGAATTATTGCAAGTTGCCTTATTAAGCTCGGGAATTATTAATACCGGCCTTATTTAAATAGTGCTTGTATCCATAATTAAGAGTTATTGCATATCATACCGACAGTACCATTAGGTAACCTAAAAAAGGGGGGAAAATTTTTTGTTGTTTTTCTTTATTGTTTTGTGTTGTAGGGTTTTGTTTTACACAATTAGAGAAATAAATTTGAAAAAGCAAGGTTTTAAGTATTTTTACTTCAAAAAATTTTTCGATTTTGTGCTCGGCAGCCGTTCGGTTTACACGAACAGATCCGAAGGTAAAATAAGACCAAAATAAGGCACGACTTAAAACGGACATAAATAAAGCCAGGCACTATCTATATTAAGGAGTCCTTATACCACCATGCATCTGCGCAAGCTCAGATGTCAAAATAAGGCCGGTATTATTATTGCCTGGCCTTATTTTACTGGGCAATATTTCTCTAATATTAGAACCCAAGTTATATGGTTTAATTTATTTAATTTTTTTTTATTTTCTTTATCGGTGATCGGCCCTGTCAACCCAAGGTGGGCGCATTATCCAACCAATCGGACATGTCCACCTATTGGTATGGTCTTAAGTATAAAAAGTTTTTTACTAAAAAAATTTACATATCCAAAAAATAAGCATTCCTTAATAAAAATAATAGATTAGAGCAATCAACGCCGTTTTTAATAGAGACCTATATGTTACTGACACTTTACAATATTCTAATTTGCTTGGGTGCACTGAAAAAAAAGATATCTTAAAACAAAAGCCTTAAACAAAAGCCTTAGATTTAATTTGAGAGAATTGTGACTTTCATATGTGTTAAAGAAATAGGATCTCAGACAGAAAAAAATATGTTTTCAGCTTTGCGTACTAAATTCAAAAGAAGGCGCTTTTGTAATAAAAATAACCTTATTTTATTTAGTGGCCCCAATCCTAGAGTCTACATTAAAGAACGATGTATTCCGTTAAAAACATCGAGCGCTTTCCCACTGAGAGATTCTTTCTTTAAGACAAGATAGTAAATACCACAGACTGAAACAAAATTTAATTCAATTAAGATAATTATATTAAATAAACAACTAGTTCTCTTTTTGATAGTTAAGAGAGGAATTCCTGCTTATCATGTCATTCACCGAGACCTCTCTTCTCCATCGATGATGCGTTTTGCCGAACCTCATAGGACTTATCAAACTGGCTGTCCCGGGTCCAAGTTGAATAATACGAATAACAAGTGTATCTTATAAAAAAACTTTCGTTGTTCGACGGTAGGATATAATCGTACCGTTGATACCGTACTAAAAAGCATAATTCAGTGAATACTTATATTAAAGAAATAGGTTCCTTGACATAAAGGTTAAAGATTTTGGTATGGGTTCTTAAAATAAGAACCTATTATTTTAAAGAAAATTCATTCATATTTTGATAGAAACATTTAATATTTCTTTTGTTTAAAATCTTAAAACTTATATTTAAGATATTAAAGAGCTTAAATCATAAATCTTTAGGTTCTTATTTCTTGATTCTGATATTCTTAAAATAATACTAAGGATATTTTAATTTAAAGAATTTCTTTTACATTAAAGACATAAATTAAAGTATTTTTTCTCCCAGTTTAAGAACCACTATTATTTTAAAGTAAGAAATAAATCTTGGTTTAAAAGCACAACTATTCAAAAGAATGCATATTTTTAAAACCTTGTATTTGCTTAAAACAAGACATTTTTTTTCTGTGTGTGGGCGGGGCTTCTCATTGTAGAGTGAAAAAAGTGACATCACGGTTAGGATTAACAAGAAATTTTAAATATTTTAACTAAAGTGTCTGTTCTTTAATTAAAGCCAGCCTAACTACGTAGGTACAACAAAAGACTAGACATAAAAAATAACCAGTTAGTTATTTAGATCCCTTTTGTTTCCTACGAGGCCTTTAATCAAGTTGGCGAACTTGCTAAAGAGTCTCGCGATGTCAAATGTCCCGACATTTGTATTGCATGATAATAATCGGACTTGACAGTATTAAATCCGGCCTTAAGCATTTGCGACGTTGCCATATTTTTACCAGTTGTTTATTTATATAAAAACGTTATTAATATTATTTCGGTGTTTTGCAATAATAAATATTTTTGTTATAACAATTCAAAAATTTTTGAACTCGTAGTATTAAAAGTTGGTACTACTGCAAAATATTTTGTGCAACATGTTATGTACAGGGTATTAGAACAGTGGCGGCTATTCAGGTGTAGTAAGTGAAGTGCCACTTCAACAAAAATAAATAATAGAACATAAAAAAACATCTTACTATTACTCAATTTATTTTTTCATTTCTATTCCTTATTTGTAAAATTCGCCATGGAAAATCTAGCATATAAATTAACCGCTGGCGCGAGTCGCTTTCCTCCACTTTCGGCAACGCGACATCGCAATCCGCGAGTGTATTGCAAATATAAAACGGACCGAAGTATACACCTCATGTGGGGTTTTGTTTACGCTTTGACGCTCCGTTGCCATGACAACGCTTATACTTGCCGCGCGGCGCCAGAATCGCGGGTGGAAGTATCAGGTGTATTGCTTGGTAAATCGCTAGCCTTAAACAGATAATTTTGTGTAGATAATATAGGTGTTGGTCGTTTTGTTGGTTTTCACGTATTATTTCGATTGTTTCCGTTTGAGAATTATTCGCGACAGTGATTTTTCACAGGAAGAAATTAAAGGACAGTACAGAGCACTTCTCTATGAAATATTAGATCATATTTTGATGGAAATGGAAGTAAGATTCAAAGATTGTTACAAACTACAATTTTTTGTCTTGATTGATACTGCAAAGTTTGGCCAGTACAACCAAACTTTTTCCACTAATTCTTTTCAAAATTTATTGGAGATATATGCCGAATCATTTCAAAAAATGAGCGACTCAAAAATAAACTTGGCCTAATATTTGCTGATGAAAGTTATAGAAATATTTCATTGCAGCAGTTAGTAAAACAAGTTGGCGCAAATAAAGACATTTTTACCGAGGCGTATAAACTTTTTTCGCAAATTTTAACGATACGAGTCGACAAGCGTGTCAGTGAAACGGAGTTTTTCTTGTCTTAAGCGTTAAAAACTTTCCTAAGAAACACTATATCCCAAGATAGATTTTTATTTTTGGCCAATATTTCAATTCAAAAGGAGCTTCTACAGGAACTGATAAAAACTCAACCATTTTATAAAGATATAATTGATAAATTTGCTGCATTAAAAGATAGGATTGATTTGGTGTATAAAATTTAGGTAAGTTTAGATATTAAGACTTTTTACTTAGACTTTTGATGGTTGAGTATTTTCAATTTTGCTAAAATGGTGAATGCGCTTTTGTCCCTTCCTGCACTACACCTGTTTTTAGACCCGTGAGCCGCCACTGTATTAGATTAGCGCAAACCAGACTTTTGCTTAATAAATATAAGTTCTAAAATGCAGCCCCTACACTGAAAAAAGATATCTTAAAACAAAAGCCTTAGATTTAATTTAAGAGAATTGTGACTTTCATATGTGTTAAAGAAATAGGATCTCAGACAGAAAAAAATATGTTTTCAGCTTTGCGTACTAAATTCAAAAGAAGGCGCTTTTGTAATAAAAATAACCTTATTTTATTTAGTGACCCCAATGGATCTACATTAAAGAACGATGTATTCCGTTAAAAACATCGAGCGCTTTCCCACTGAGAGATTCTTTCTTTAAGACAAGATAGTAAATACCACAGACTGAAATAAAATTTAATTCAATTAAGATAATTATATTAAATAAACAACTAGTTCTCTTTTTGATAGTTAAGAGAGAACTCCTGCTTATCATGTCATTCACCGAGACCTCTCTTCTCCATCGATGATGCGTTTTGCCGAACCTCATAGGACTTATCAAACTGGCTGTCCCGGGTCCAAGTTGAATAATACGAATAACGTATATAAGTGTATCTTATAAATAAAAAACTTTCGTCGTTCGACGGTAGGATATAATCGTACCGTTGATACCGCACTAAAAAGCATAATTCAGTGAATACTTATATTATAGAAATAGGTTCTTTGACATAAAGGTTAAAGATTTTGGTATAGGTTCTTAAAATACGAACCTATTATTTTAAAGAAAATTCATTCATATTTTGATAGAAACATTTAATATTTCTTTTGTTTAAAATCTTAAAACTTATATTTAAGATACTAAAGAGCTTAAATCATAAATCTTTATGTTCTTATTTCTTGATTCTGATATTCTTAAAATAATACTAAGGATATTTTAATTTAAATAATTTCTTTTACATTAAAGACGTAAATTAAAGTATTTTTTCTCCCAGTTTAAGAACCACTATTATTTCAAAGTAAGAAATAAATCTTGGTCTAAAAGCACAACTATTCAAAAAGAATGCATATTTTTAAAACCTTGTATTTGCTTAAAACAAGACATTTTTTTCTGTGTGTGGGCGGGGCTTCTCATTGTAGAGTGAAAAAGGGTTACACCACGGTTAGGATTAACAAGAAATTTTAAATATTTTAACTAAAGTGTCTGTTCTTTAATTAAAGCCAGCCTAACTACGTAGGTACAACAAAAGACTAGACATAAAAATAACCAGTTAGTTATTTAGATCCCTTTTGTTTCCTACGAGGCCTTTAATCAAGTTGGCGAACTTGCTAAAGAGTCTCGCGATGTCAAATGTCCCGACATTTGTATTGCATGATAATAATCGGACTTGACAGTATTAAATCCGGCCTTAAGCATTTGCGACGTTGCCATATTTTTACCAGTTTTTTTTTATCTTTGAAAAACCACGAAGGCTAAAAGCCTAAATACTAACGTACCGTGGGTCTCTTCAGCGAGGTAAGAGGGAGTTTGTTGACACGGGACTTAAAAACTTGAAGATTTGGGGGAAGGAAAGACCTCCGCGGGCAGCAGGTTTCACAATCTAGAAACTCTAGGGATAAAAGAACGAACAAAGTGAGAAGTACGGGGCCTGTCCAGTTGAACCGTAAAGGGATGCATACGCGCGGAACCACGAGTTTCTCTGTTGGGAACCGTGAGTGGAGGAACTATACTGAACAATTCTTTAGAGCAGAAGCCACGAAAGTACCTATAAAAAAGCGATAAATCCCCCACAGCCCGACGATGGGCAAGAGAGGAAAGCCTATCTGTAAGTAAAGGATCATTAATGAGACGAATAGCTCTTCTTTGAATAGAATCAAGAATGCTTAGGGTTGTGGTGGACGCCATGCCCCAGATATGAGAACAATATTCTAAGGGAGGTCGGATTTGGGACACATATAATGTGTATAAATTAGAAGCGGAAAAATACTTCTTGGCTCGAAAGAGAAATCCAAGGTTTTTGAAGCTGCCGTGGTTATAGATAAAATGTGTTTATGTCAGTTAAGGTTACTTTCAAATGTGACGCCCACAAGATTGAAGGTGTCTTTGCTTTGTAAAACTTGGCCGCTCATAAGTAGAATTTACCAGTTGTTTATTTATATAAAAAATATTAATAATATTATTTCGATCTTTGCAATAATGAATATTTTTGTTAAAACGATTCAAAAATTTTGGAACTCGTAGTATTAAAAGTTGGTAATACTGCAAAATATTTTGTGCAACATGTTACGTACAGGGTATTAGATTAGCTCAAACCAGACTTTTCTTCATAAATATAAGTTCTAAAATGCAGCCCCTAAAGTCTTGTTCAGACACGGCTAGTAATTTAGTCGAATAGCGAGTAATTAAGTGTTTTCGTGCGTGCGGACAGTAAAAATTAGGAAAGTAGTTTGGTGTAGTAGCTGCCCTCACGCACGAAAATACTTAATTACTTGCTACTGGACTAAATTACTAGCCGTGTCTAAACAAGGCATTAGAGGTATCGT